>JAJOOF010015591.1:0-27238 GCA_029582545.1 Solanum lignicaule
TAATCTTATGATCTTAAACATGTCATGTAAAAAGTTAATACAAAGTATTGCTAAAAAAGAAGAAAAAAAATAGACTAAAAAGAAAAATAAATTAAAACGAAGCGAGTAATAATACCATATAAATATACCATGTGTGTTTACATGTGCCTTACCCCCCCCCCCCCCTTAACACCACAGTACCCTTTGCCGACCACAAAACATGCAACAGTTTAGTAATTTGGGGTGTGGTCGACACTTGCAATGTTTTCAATAGATTCACTGAACAAACAAATTTGTATCCTTAAAAAGTATATATACTATTCAAAATTTATGTATCTGTCTAATTAGAATTCATTTTATACAGGTCCATCAAAAAGGAAGTCTCTTTTTTCTTTAAGTTACTTTAATTGTCATATCTTTAGAATTTGAATTCGAGTTTTCTAATCAAGGAGGAAATTTTTTTATTTATCTCATCGTAACGCACGCGATATTAATGTGGAAAATACATATATGTATAAATGTTTCAAGTTGAGAGTACTTGTCATATATGTAAAGAAATATTGTGGAATTCACCTTTTTGACACATTAAACGAAGGTAATGGTTTTCCAACATAACGAAATCTTGGGATGGGGTCCATACATCATGATCTTCAACATATTTCAAAGTTAAGATTCCATTGGAAAAGAAACATGTCTTTGAGGAAACATATACTAGTGATCTACCTCATTAAACTACTTAAATTCTCTCAAAAATTTATGTTTTCCATGTCAGCTAATTTGCTCAATTTAAGAAATATATTAACAACAATAAATAATAAACCACCATAATCTCACAAGTGAGTTTTGCGGACATTAAAGTGTTTGCATATCTTATCCGTGCAAAATTAAATTTTGGGCCTAACATACACCTAAAAGGTAACTCAAATTAAAGGGAGAATGATTGCACAAGTCATATAAGAAGACCATCTATCTTATTAATTAATCACATATGTAGAACTTTTTTTCATTTTAACATTGTACTCCACTTGACCCCTAGTACTAGGCATCTAGTGCATGAACAATTTTAATTTGGGGGCTAACATTGGGTGAGATGGGTCCTGCTTTGATACTATGTAATTAGGTATTGAGCCTAACTCACACCCAAATACTAGCTTAAACGGAAGATGATTATCCGAAACTTATAAGAAAATCACTCATCTCATTAATTGTTGGGTTATGAAGGGTGATTAGAGCGTCATGCGGAAGCTTACAGTTGCAAATCAAGACGGTGATAAATTAGATGACAAAAACTTATACTAAAAACATAATATTATTATTGATATGACCAATTGGCCTGCATAATTAAAATCATTCAAATTGTAGAGAGAAAACCTCCCATAAACAAAAGTCTCTAAACAACTACATTGTGGATTCTATTGTGTTGTGTTATTTGATATGAGAAGAGGGTCTTCAATTTATAGATCTCCTAACTTTTCCTCCAAGGAAAGAATACCAAATATGGAAGAGAATTACATTTTTTCTTTCGGGAAAAGTAAAAACATTTATGGTAATGTTTTGACTATCCTTTAAGGAAAAAGTAAAACTCAAATATGGTAAGAAAATCACGAAAAAATCCTAACATTAACCACCAATATGAAACTTTTTCATCATTTCAACCATCCCTACACTGAGAAGATAACTCATGTTGTCTCTTATAATAGACTCTTGACTCAAAGAAAGATGAAAAAAAGGCAATAACAACAGATAGAAATAACAATTAGATATTAAGATAAATGAGGATAAAGAAACAAGTTTAAGAATAAGAGCTTTGCGAATAGAAGAGAAATACGTCCGACATATATACTACCTAACTACTAATATTCTATCTTAATTTTCGATCTTCACACCCTCCTATCAGCGATCATGTTATCGACGAACAAATAGTTACGTTCTAGATTAACAAACGATAGAACATGTCAATATGATTTTCTTTATTTTGAAAGACACAACAAATGATTTCATTGGAGATAAGAGTCAAATTAGTAGCAACAATTACACAAGAAACTTCAGATAATTAAAAATTAAAGTTTGAACACAGCTAGGTAGCTTGCATGCATGCACCCACTGTATATTTATAGTACAGGCATTTTTCCAACTCTCATTTTCTTTTATCAACAAAAGCAATCATTCGTACATGCTTATCCAATCGCAAAATCTACTTTTTCTTTTTCTTTTGTATGCAAAAAAGATATCTAGAGAAAATGAAAAAAAAAAGAAAAAGAAGAAGACATTTATTGACCAACTAACATGGTATTGTAGTACGTTGTGTTTTATTATTAGTCAAAAAAATAAAAATCTTTCTTAATTTTATGCTTTTAATCTTTTCACTTTGTTTCACAAGGTAAGCTTATTGGAATAGTTTGGGAGTAAATTAAAGATATATGAGGGAATGCAACGCGTTTGTTCTACAAAAGGATTGTAACATTTCTGATAGAACAAATCCAATTTCAATTGCTTATGTTCTGTAAAGCACTCGATCGATATATTCTTAGAATTAATAGCATACATTAATTCCACAATTAACTAGAAGAATTATCATCATCATGAGTTTAATTTGATGACTATGAAAAGTGTATATAAGATTCACCCTTTTTCTCCAACTTGTGTATATATATGTTGCCTTAAAGGTTTTCAATCTTTCTACTGAATTTTCAGTTCATGTCTATATCACATAAGTTCAACAAACATCCATAATGGTTACTTTACACACCACCAACAATATATTTTCTCATGAACTTTAATTTGGCTACTTTAATTAATCCACCAACTTATAATTCTCTAATAAACCTTTAATTATCTTTGTAATAGCACTTTAAACAAAAGTTTTTGTGGTTTAATTCCTTAAGAGCAATAATTAAGCATGTGGCATACGTGTTCCTGCAATTTTTTCAACAAAAAAAAATGTATTCAAACAAAAAATCTACTCATAATATTAAAGTTAAATAACGTTTACTTTTATTGTTGTACTGATTTTTTGACAAACCAGGTGGCTAAGGAAAAAGTTTGACAGTGCAAACAGCAATGTTGTCCTAATTACTATTCATAATTAGATAATTATCCCACAATAGAAAAAGTTTCTGTGTCATATGGGTCCTAAAACAGTCAGCAAGATCAGATTTTTAATGTGATTTTATTATTGCATCATTATTCAAATATAAATAAATAATGTAAAAATTACATAAACCTCGTGTTAAAAATTAATTACATCCCATCTCTACTCTTCTTCAAATTACAAAATCCCTTAAACTTAAGATTTTCGGATACATCACTCAAAGTGTCGATACATCACATCCCGATACATTACCTTGTTGATACAAAATACACATGTCTCAATACATCGCTTAACGTCCAGATACATCACATTACATTTGTTGATACAAGACACACATATCGTGATATATCGCGTAAGAGTGATGTATCCGAGAATATGAGAGAGTGAGGAAAATAAGAATTTTCGTAACTTTTAAATGATAGAAAATTTTAGATAATATGGTAAAATACGTTGTGTATTTAGATAATTTTCCATAAATGCACTAAGAAATTATTAGAATATCATCAGTTTTTCTTAATTAAACGAAAATAAATTTGAATTAATTCTTAAAATAAAATCTATTTTTTTCTAATTTGAAACATAAAAATATATTAAATAAAAAAAAAACAAAAAAATAGAAGTTTAAGATAAGGACGTTCAAAGTCTCATCATTCCCACGTATTTTGACACCTTATCCACTTATCAAAATAACTTTTTTTCTTTTCAAATGGTCTGCCAAAACATAAATAAATTGCAATTAAATAATAAACGTAGCCCAACTTTGAATGTTCCACCTAAAGGCAAAAAAAAAAAAGTTAACAAATTTAGGCACGCCTTATTAGTTATTTCTCATCTTTGTCAAAATTCAAAAAGGTTTCTCATAGCTTTATTACGAGATAAAATCATAATTAACACTTTACCAATTACTTTTTATTATAATTTTTAACAAAAAGCTTTTATATATTATCCCAGTCTTATAGGCTCTTGTTGTGCTTGCTATAGTCTATACAAAAAAAAATATGGTTGTTACGGCCATGATTATAATTATGTCATCTGGCCACTACTATATATATAAATTTAAAATACTTTAATTTGCTTTACACTTTGTTCTGCAAATTACGTTGTTTTACTTAGTTTTTTTCCCCATCCACCTAGCTAGGATGTGCTTTTATAATAATTAATATCTATGTTAGTTCATGTTAATTTGAGTAAAATGATTTCGTAATTAAGTAGGTTGAATGGCTAAAATTAGGTCTTTCCGTTTAAATTCCTGGATTCCTGCAGTTCAATGGGAACTTTTTAGTTCAAATTATAATAATTAACAGATAATTTGGACGCAATGTCGTCAAAAAAGAGTAAAACAATTAGCATGGTAGATAACACAATTTTTTCCTATCACGCGAAATATATATATATATATATATATATTGAAAGACATAACTAAACTAACCACATAAAATATATTATTTTCTTCGATCAAACTTCAAAGATATACACTAATTATTTTCATTGCGCGCACAACATATATATATATAATGCACAAATAACTTTTGAATGTTATAATCTTAAACATGATATACATATAGGATATACATTATTTTGAAAATATACTGAAAAAAATCCAAAAAATAAATATATGTTCTCATGACTTCTTATTCACAGTTCTCAAAAGGTCTACTATGACTATATTGCCCTATCGTTTGTGGTTTTATATTGAGTAAATTTTAGGTTTAGCAAATATAAAAATCATATTTGTATGCTATAGCTATATTTGTATAATTGGGTTCCATAATAAACGTTATGTTTGCTATGATTATTAATCTGTATATTTCGGTATATATATATATACATAAAAAATATGTATTTGGGTCTATTTGTATAGTTTATA
Organism: Solanum lignicaule; assembly: GCA_029582545.1. Classification (NCBI taxonomy): domain Eukaryota; kingdom Viridiplantae; phylum Streptophyta; class Magnoliopsida; order Solanales; family Solanaceae; genus Solanum; species Solanum lignicaule. The sequence goes on from JAJOOF010015591.1 coordinate 4,938, forward strand.
TTTCATACAATTTTCCCTTTTATAAAGTAAATTTTAGGTTTAGCAAATATAAAAATTATATTTATATGCTATAACTATATTTGTATAATTGCGCTCCATATCAAACTTTATATTTGCTATAGCTATAGCCATATTTTCATTTATTCATTTTCAACTTGTTTTATCGACTAGCATAACATAATAATATATATACTAACATGTACATGTTCAAGATTAAGTATTGCACAACAAGTATTTCGTCTGAGTATTTTTCTTTATTGTACGTAGCTCGTAAAAATATAATTAGTTATTTTGAACAATATTTTAGCACACATTTAATAACTCACTTTAATTAAAATAAATATTTTGCCGACTCCAATATATAATTTGAGTTGATCAAATCAGGAGGATCACTTTCACTTTCACTTTCACCTTTCACCTTTACCACTTGGAAAAACTTTTTCTTCGATCTTGTCAATGACTGTTGGGTACAAATATACTTTTTATGTCAAAATATTTGTAAATCAAATTTTAATAACAATAATCAAATTATACTTCATCCCTCAATCTTGCCATCAAATTATAGTATACTTAGTCATTTATATAACGATAAGGGTATATATGAGCCATTTTTATAACGAGAGTATATCAACTCTAAATGAATAAGTTGAGAGGTATATCAGACCCTTTTTCCATAATATAATTAGTTATTATATTTTTCTTTTTTACACTCTTTAAGAAACTATAAATAAAAATTATTTTTTTATATTAATTTACTCTTAATTCTTTTAGCTAATACATATATATATATATATATATATATCTTTGAACTTGGTTTCAGTTGATCCTTCAACTTTGAATGTGTACAAGTAGACACTTAAACTTGTATATAATTAAACAAGTAGACACTTGTATCCATGTAGCATAATACATGTAGAACGTCACGTAGATTACAAAATTGTCATGTAAGACGAAATATGTCTATTTGTTCATTTTTATACAAATTTAAGTATCTACCGTGCACATCCAAAGTTAAAGACCAAAGTTATCAGAAGGATCATGTCTAATTACTTTAATGTAATTAATATTATTTATTTTGACAATTAATTAAGGGATAAGGGTCTGAAATATATTCGAACTTTGACCGAAATTGTTGTTATGATACCAAACTTTGGAAATGACCTTTTACCCCCTTGTACTATTTAATAGTGTATTTTAAAGGTATATATGTGCCCACGTGGACATAAAAAATAATGCATAATTATAAATAGTAATGTGTCCACGTGGGGACATATATACCTTTAAAATACACTATTAAATAATTCAGGAGGTAAAAAATACGATAGTAAATAGTCTTGGGGGTAATAGGTCCTCATTAAAGTTTGGTATCGTAACAACAATTTCAGCCAAAGTTGAGATATTTTTTAGACCCTTATCCCAATAATTAATTTTAAGGCAACATATATAGGAAAAAAATCAAATAATTCTATCTTGTTTCGTAACTTAACAAGTATTTGGAATAAACATTTTTAATAATGTTAGATAACTATAATATGGGATGGAGGTAGTACATCTTTAGCATGTTAGTCTATTATGGTAGACATTATATTAAAAATACTTTTCATCCATTAATTTGGATAACCATTTCATATTTGTAGAATTGTCTACACTACTAAAATGTACATGTCAAAACAATATAATAAACAATTGTTTTTCTCTGAATTAGTGGTAATTAATTAATTTACTTTCCGCTTTGCTATATATTGGCATATGAATAAGATGTTTAATTCAAAGTTTTATAGTGTGTCAAAAAAGTCCATGTTTATCCCAAGGATATAAACCTTTTTATCAATTTTTTTTTGACATGCACCTCTTTTAGTACTTCAAAAATAATAAAATTACAACTTGTTTGGCTAATGCCTTTTTTCAGGAATATAGAGCTTCAATTAGTTATATTCTGTTAAAAATTGCATTGCATAAAACAATATGTTGAAAAATCTCACAAAGTACTAATCTTTCTTCATATGGAATTACAACTTTCCAACAGTATTACATTTTCATTAGAGACATAATCTTTGTGTGAAATATTTCTCCGGATTAACTTTTCTAAAGATCTTACAAATAAAAAATGAAGTCAGTATTATAAAGTCAAATCCGAACTTTGAAATTATCTTTTATTTTACTTGTGACTATATTATATATATACTATACAAGATTAAGTTGAACAAAAATGGATAAAAAATGTCTTTTCTTTAGACTTCGTAGTTTTTTCAGTATTTCTAGGGAAAAAATATATTTTTCATTCGATATTTGATATATTCACATTAAAATATGATTAAATTCAAATTCGCTCATTACATCATCCATTTATGAAGGCGACACTCCCAATCAGATATATTCTCAAAAAGGAATTTAGGCCTCAAAACAATTTTCATCCCATTGTTGGCTTAGCTTTAAAAAGGTGAAAAAAGTGACAAAAGGAAAAAAGTGAACCTATGATAAATCTAGTGAAAAATATGGAAGAGGGCTCCTCTCCACTGTACTAATCTCTCTAGTTGGTCCAGTACATATTTAATTTAATGACATCTATCAATTTTAAAATCTAACAGTTCATATTTATTTAAATAAAGCAGCCTTTAAACTATGGTTAAATATCTTCCTAAAACACTTTAGTAAAAGCAGATAACAAGATCCAAAATATACATTTGGGTTATGAAATTATACAAATCCAAGTAAGAAGAGTGAATTGAATTCGTTCGATGATTGTTTAGACATCATCATAATTCGTTGTCTAAACAACCATGGAACGAATTTTGCAGCAATAAGCAAACACCATTTTTATTTTCTACTCAATTTTGCCGTTTTTCACTCCCTTACAATTATGGTGAAACCCAAATTGAAAATAATTTTGCCGATTCGAAGAAGATAACAAGCTACTTTAGAACATCATTTCCGTCTAAACAACCATCGAACGAATTCAATCCACTCTTCTTACTTTGATTTGTATAATTCCATAACCCAAATGCATATTTTGGATCTTGTTATCTGCTTTTACTAAAGTGTTTTAGGAGGGTAAAAAGTAATCTTCGATTGATAATGGTGAGAAAAGAACCAAAAAATGAATTTCGTAGTTTAATTTGCACAATTGAATTTCCTTAATGAAGAAATCCTATAAAGAGAGGAAGGTTGTTTCCTGAAAGAATGAATGAAAAGATTGAAGAGAGAGAACGGCTAACTAGAGTTTATATTATTTAACCATGATTTAAAGGTTGTTTTATTTAAATAAATATGAATAATTAGATTTTAAAATTGACAGATGTCATTAAATTAAATATGCACTGGACAAACGGGAGAGATTAGCGTAATAGAGAGGAGCCTCTTCCGAAAAATATATACAATGAAAAAGTGAGATGTCTTGCGTAAGTAAATCACTAGAATTGTCAAATTAAGGATTCAAGAAGATACACATAATTTACGGCAAAAATTTATCAGAGTTCAATGTTTATATCAAATCAATAACGACATTAACATACACTATTATTATTTCTTTATTGTTGTTAGTTAGTGTATAGTTTTATTTAATAATAATAAATTGAATTGATTTGGTATAAATTATTTTATTATAATAACAATTGGCATTTAAATCTTATTTAGATTGTTATTGACCAAAAACAATGCATATATAAAATCACACTTTTCATAAAGAAGGGAAATCTTTTTAATGATGGAAATATTTATTCGTATAATATTCTCTGATACTATATTAAAGTATCAAATATTCGGTGAAAATCTCTAGACCTATTATTAATAGTTAATACATAAAAATTTAATCCAAGAAAAAAAATGACTTTTACCATAAGATATGTATATTAAAGAGAGTTCTGACGATTTATACATGCATAAAATTTAAATTCATCATCTAAAAATATTCTTTTTTTTCATGGAACAACATAACCATACACCATAATTCTAGACTCACCACCTCATGGATCGAGATTAGACAAACAACTTTTCCTTAATAGTTATTACTTAACAAACATCCAAATTAGGTCAAATATTTGAGATTGATTATATTTTTATTTTTTTCATTCGGTGTCCGATATCGATATTAAAGTCCGACTCAAAGGGAAATTGCTACATATCAAGGATTTTTTCATATCTAGAACTCGAATTTGAGACCTTTGATTAAGAAAGAAGCAGTCTCATCCGATGCACCACATTCAGTTAGTGCCAAATAAATAAAATAATGAATGTAGTTGTTTTCTTTTGAATGAAGAAAGGGGTATACTTGTCGAGTGGACTAAGGGTGACCTCTTTGAAAAGACAACAAATATGGGAAATAGTGGTAAAACCCAAAAGAACCTATGAGTGAAGAAAAATAAGATGACGAGACAAAGTCATTCAAAAACTTGTCTACAATTAATAAGAAAACCAAAAGCAACTTATAATATTTTGCCCCCCAAAAATAATTATTATTACTAAATAAAAACCATATTGTATATATATTAATTCAAACAAGTAAAGAAAAGAATTGTCAAACATAGATGCCTATATATACTTCCCTTCATATTTCTTTCTTCCCTCCCCTCAATTCCCTCTCTCTCTTCTCTTCTAAAAAAATATCAATCAACAATATGGATTCCCCTTTGAGATCAACAACTTCATTGTTTCAAATTCTTGTAACATTCTTTCTCCTATTCTTTTTAGGTAAGTAGTTCTTGAAAATGTAACGTAACGTCCATTGAAAATTCACGTTTTTTAATAGTGCTATATATAGATATGTCTTGTTAATAATATTGTGAATTGTATGGAACAGGTTTGAATATGTTTAAAGAAGTAGAATCACTTGGGATTAACTATGGTCAAGTTGCAAACAATTTACCACCACCAGAGAAAGTACTTCAACTTTTGCATGCTCTAAAGATAACAAAGGCAAGAATATATGACACAAATCCTCAAGTGTTGACAACATTTGCCAATACCAACGTAGAGCTAATTGTTACAGTAGAGAATCAAATGTTAGCTACATTATGTGATCAACAACAAGCACTTCAATGGGTAACTAGCCACATTAGGCCTTATTTTCCAGCCACAAACATCACGGGGATCGCGGTAGGCAATGAGATATTCACAGATGAAAACATGTCCTTAATGACATATCTTGTCCCAGCCATGGTTAGCATTCATACAGCACTTGTGAAAACAGGACTCAGCCAATACATACAAGTCTCATCCCCTAATTCACTTGCAGTTTTAGCCAATTCTTATCCACCATCAGCTGGTAGTTTTAGGACTGACCTAAATGAAATAATGCAACAATTTTTGCAATTTTTAGCCACTACAAAATCACCTTTTTGGATTAATGCATATCCTTACTTTGCTTATAAAGACAATCCAAATAAAATATCATTAGATTATGTGTTGTTCAATTCAAATGAAGGGATGATTGATCCATACACAAAGTTACATTATGACAACATGTTGTATGCACAAGTTGATGCTGCTTTATTTGCAATTGCAAGAATGGGATTTAATGGGCTAGAAGTTAAAATATCTGAAACAGGATGGCCATCAAAAGGTGATACAAATGAAATTGGTGCAACATTACAAAATGCAGCAATTTACAATAGGAATATTTTGAGAAGACAATTGCTTAATGAAGGGACCCCATTAAGGCCAAATGTTAGATTGGATATTTATTTGTTTGCTTTGTTTAATGAAGACATGAAACCTGGCCCAACTTCAGAGAGAAATTATGGATTATTTCAACCTGATGGAACTATGGCTTATAATGTGGGATTATTATCAACAACTTCTTCAAATACAGAGCCAGCATCAGCTTCAATTTCTCTTGCTTCCTCTGCCCCTCCTATGGTAAGAAAAACATACTACTTTAAATTTATATATTCACAGACTAATATGAGTTCTGGTGGGATGATTGATATCCCTCCATCATTAATCAGAGGTCTCTCGTGTTTGAACCACTGAAAATGGAAAAAAATCTTATTGAGAGAGTCAAATGGGGTGCCAATGCAAGTCTATTGAAAAATAGATTGTGGTGGGATGATTGAAATTCCTCCACCATTAATCAAATGTCTCGTGTTCGAGCCACTGAAAATGAAAAAAATCTTGTTGAGAGAGTCACCCTCAGAGAATCAAATCGTAGCTAACATGAATTTTTTTGATAATTTATTGTTAAATAGGATTATGACAACTTCTTGCTATTTAGCGATAGAAGTTATTGGTCGCTATATTTTTTAGTGATTAGAGTAAATCGATATTAAATAGCCATACGTATCGTAATTTTTTTTTTTTTTTAATTATTATTATTATTTATGTGGTGGTATTATTGAACAATGTTATTTTGAAACAGGTGAAAAGAGTGGGATATCAAAGCTTGGTGAATTGGATGATGATGTTTGTGTATTTTTGGTGGCAATGCAAGTGTTAAATGAGATGAAGGCATGCAACATTAAGGCAAATTAGGGGGAGTACTTGGCTGTAAATACATTGGCAAGTCTTCTCTATAAGATAGAAGAATACAAATAGTAACTCCGAAAAGGCATAATACATAGACAAACACTTAAATTTGTCGAAAATATTCATTTAGATATTTCAATTGAGACAACGACCTATCGGCCACTGGACGTATGTGCATTCATCGTCAAAGAATGGAGCTCACAACAAGTAATTAACACGCACAGACTATGTATGAGACATGATAAGAAGCTTTTCTTGTAATATTTTTTTAAGGAACGATCTAGGTAATTTCTCGCTTCATAGAAAAAGTATGTATATATAGTTAATGTCATTTATTGTACAATATTCGCGATTGATGTATCGCAAAATTAAGTAGCTCATGATTCTTTGCTAGTGAATTGACAAAATTATCAGTTTGTTAATTACTATGTCTCATTGTGTGAAGATGAAATATAATCATTTTAGCATTTGTAATATTTGTATCTGTAATGTTCATTGTTCATGATATATAAAATAATATACAAGTTTGAAATAAAGATTACATCTTTGGACGTGGATTCCATAGTACCATTCACACATGTTTTATATTACTAGTTTCACGGCACGTGCGTGGCACGTGTATATATAATATACAATGCTGTAAAATAGAATTAATATTACTAAATTAAAGCTTTTTAAGACAAGTGTTTTTAAGTAATTAATACAAATTGTCATAGAGTTACTTGTATTTTGAGATCAAAATGATCAGATATCATTGAAACATTTCAAAAATACATTAAAAGTTTAAATGTGGGGATAAAGTGACATTTCATTAGTAGTATTTTTACTTCATTCAATTTTGTAGGCAAATCTAACCAACAAAAATTTTAAAAAAATATCAATACAAAAAATGTCACCAATAGCCTTTCCTCTTGAGGTTATGAACATAAATGATGGACAATACCATTTAAGTATAGTTTTTCTCTTAAATATTCATACTTGAAATGTAGTATGTGCATGACACTAATAAGGATTACCATAAATATTTCAATATTTTATCTTTATACGCAATCTATCTTTTACAAAATATTATTACTCTATTAATACTTGAGTAAGACTATCATAGAGAGGTAATTTTACAACAACAAAAAAAAGATACTTTGTTGTTATAACGAATGATGGTTAAATAGAGGTTTGAGTGTATGTCAAATATTTAGCTTGACCAATTCTTTGTATGTATATCTATACTACCTTAAAAGCGTGAACTCCCAAACTTGAATGTTGAATTACTATAATGCCCTCAATTAAAATACTCAATTATTTTGTTTATTAATTCAATTATTTGTATTATATTAAAAATAGATACCTTTTCACATTAAAGGGTTGTGATTTTATCAAAGAGTTGTGACTTTTCCAAAAGGTTGCGACTTTTTTGGTGGGTTGTGACATTTTCGATGAGTTGTGACTTTCCGAAGGGTTGTGATTTTTCCAAAAGGTTGTGACTTTTCCATAGGGTTGTGCCTTTTTCAATGATTTATGACTTTTCCAAAGGGTTGTGACTTTTTCGATGAGTAGTGACTTTTTCGAAAGGTTCTAACTTTTTTGATAAGGCACAATTAGCACCTATTCATACTACTATTTGTTAGCTATAAATAGTGGAGTTTCCTCTCACTTTTAAACTACAACTATTTTAAAGTTTTGTACTCTTCTTCTTCTTAAAAAATCTCAAGGGTTATTTGCAACAGTTGATTAAGTTCAAAATTCAACGAAATTCGAGGTATCACGTAAGAAAGAATTTGTTAACAAATTATAGCAAATCATTCAACAATTCACACTCGTATTTTTCTTAGGATTTTCATGAGTTAAGAGTGACGAAAAGTTGTGGGAAAGACAATAATAATAAACAAATATGAAAAAAGTCACATGATTTGGTTAAGATATTTCTTTTTTTGTTTTTTTATATTTTATTCTCAACCTTATGGAAAAGTCACAAATCATTGTAAAAGGCACAACCCTATGGAAAAGTCACAACCCTTTGAAAAAATCACAACCCTTCGGAAAGTCACAACTCATCGAAAATGTCACAACCCATCAAAAAAGTTACAACCTTTTGGAAAAGTCACAACTCTTTGATAAAATCACAACCCTTTAATGTGAAAAGGTATCTATTTTTAAAATAATACAAATAATTGAATTAATAAACAAAATAATTGAGTATTTTAATTGAGGGCATTATAGTAATTCAACATTCAAGTTTGGGAGTTCATGCTTTTAAGGTAGTATAGGTATAGATAGATAGATATAGATATAGATAGTACCATTATTTTTCTCTTACTTTCATATAATTTCTTGATTTTATTATAATTATTATATGTTTCATTTGCTTCAATCATCATGTTATCTATTGTTGTCACTGTTCTTTTCCTCATTATTTTTTACATGAGAGGAGGGTCTCTCTGCGTACGCATCCTGCTCGTCAGACCTCACTTGTGAAATTTCACTATGCAGAACGTGGTATGTTGTTGAAGTTGTTTCTAGCCTTCTTTATTTTCTTTTTCATTTCCTTTTTTTTTATATACAAATATTTAAATTAAAATATAATGCGACAAAATTAAAGGGGAAAAATAAAGGATACCTTTATTTTTTCCTTTCAAATTTTTTAACTATATACAATCTGCTAGATAGGGCAACCTTTATTCCCTGGGCATATAAACCGTCAGCATAGTGCATATCTGCCATCCTTTTCTTAAAGGTGCTTTAATATATATTTTCACTGCTAAGATATGAAACAAATTTGTTACTCCTAATAAATTTGTATATCTTATAATATATGTTCTTTTCACATAAAAGAATTATAAAATTATGTGATCCATTTGGTATCACCTAACATGATGCACATGAAGCCCACATCTAGTATTTTAAACAATTTAAAACATCACAAAAATTAAAAATTAAAAATTAAAAATTAAAATAGGGAATCAAAAAATAAGAATCATTCTATGGATCATTCGATGAAAAAGAGAATATCTTTAACAAACATTAGTGAAATTCTCAAGTGATTCCGTCAGTGTGCAAAATTTTATAAAAATAAAAAGTATAGAAAATGCATTGTCTTGTTACTCGTGAATCCCACATACTAAATACAAATATTAAAATATTTTCATAAATTACATTTTTAAAATTAACCATGAGCAAAAACTCTGTTTTTTTAATCACATCTTCCAATAGTAGCACATCTTCGTCATGATTGTAACCTTCATTTGCAAAAAATTAAAGTCAGTTACATACAATTTTTTCGACCTTCATTTGCAAGAAAGCCAGTATATACAATTTTTTCGACCTTCATTTGCAAGAAAGTCAGTACATGCAATTTTTTTTTATCTGATCAATATATCCAATCGTATATATGATCGATATATATTCACATTTTGTTAGCTTCCAACAAGTTTTTGTAATCTTTAAAATAGATCTAAGAGGGTGGTACTATATATCTTCTCTTTGAGTCAAACTAAATAACAAGAACAAATAGTATGTTTTCACTTCTAATTTTTCGTATTTCATCTATCATCTAGATGTATATATTATCTCCACCATGATCTAACACAATGCACATGGTATCCAACACTAGATTAAAAGGAAAATAGAAAAAATATAAAAGGTTGACGATTGGAGCAAATTAAAGTTGTAACATGGAATTTCTTTTTATCTTGGTGCAACATTCTAGCCAGAAAACAAGTACACAAATGAGGTTGCATTGGTTACTTTATTGCAAGCAAACAAAATAGTCATAGTCGGAAAGTTGCCTAAGATACCCCATTACCACGTAGGTCATCATGTGCATTTGCCGTCTTTGATGATATATAATATAGCTATTGAAACTAGAGTTGGCAATTAGGAGATCCCCTTTTCATCTTATTATAAACTTTCAAATACATCATCATATCCTTCAAGAAAATTATATATATTTCCATTTTCTTTTGGAACTTAGAATATTCCAACATTGTCTTCTAATTACACAAATCAATTGATTATAGTAGCTCCAGATTAAACGTCTTTAATTTTTACCCTTCAGATGAGTTGATCTTTAATTTTTGTCTTATAGCAATCAAACTTATGTTTAGTAGACATAACTTGTGGATATTATAATACGAAAATATAGTCCTACAAAAAAAGTTATTTGTCACGAGGAGTGTAAATTAAAGACAAACAAAATAGGGGGAAAAGATCAAACGATCCACTCCAAGTGCGGACTAAAATTTGAAAATTATGAGTTTTTGTACGACAATTTCAAACTATTATGCAATAATAATTTGGATTCCCAGACATTTTTTTCAATAAATATTTAATAAAAACCTGTATGCAACGTTTGAACAAAAATCATTAAATTCGGGTAAACTCACATGCTGCACTATAGAGCCACTCTTGATAGTAGCTTTTTTTTTTTTTTAATTGGGGGTGGGGAGACGGAAAATGGGGAAAGGAATTACAATGTGGAAAATCAAACCTCACCAACAAGGTGGGAGTTCAGGTAGCCAACTAACTAAGCTACTAAAAGTCCCTTACCTACGTAACGCTATGGGAACAACCCTTTTTGTCCACTTTCAGCTATGCTATATAGATGGGCTACCTTTTGAAATAAAACGGAATATGTAAGTAAGTAGCATCTAGAATAGAATCCAGAGCAGCTAAGAGAAAAAAAAGGGTTGAACCCGGCTCTCCCATTCCGACAAGATCAGGAATTCTTTTATCTAGCCTGGAGCCAAGCTTGTGTAGCCGGTCTTTTGCAAGCCTATACTAGAGATGAATTACTACATTCAATCCTTTCAGATAGAACTTGGCTGGGAACTAAAGATTTGATGGGAAGGACACGAAGTGTCGTATTATTCATTCCACAGGACCTCTCTATAGTTGCATAATCTTAATAGTAGGTAAACAATTCTTTAATGACAACTTGTAGTAGACCTTTTTTTATTTTCACATTCATGTAATGCTTAGTAAAGATCTAAAACCTTGTAGAAGACTAGACTAGAAGTGCTTTCCCCCAAAAAGCAAGACTTCCTCCTAGTGCTTGATAAATTGCATGAAATGATGTTTGCATTACAAATTGTGAACTTGTGTTGAAATACATGCTTAAGCCTTGTGAAAAGAATGAAATCAAAGTAAAATTGACAAGATATTTACACATGACTATGATGTTAAGGCCAAATGGGACAACGACTATGATGATATGATTTGGGAGGAAATGTAGAGACAACATGTGGTAGTAATACGAACATTTTTAAATGCTCATTACGATAGAGTTTCTATAGGAGAAACATAATAAGCCTAAAAGAAAGAAAGAACGATGTTTCCAGTTGTGACAGAACATAGTCCATAGAAGAAAAACATGAATGAAAATTGAGCACACTAAAGCTAAATTGCTCAAAACACAAGAGAGTCATACATTTTACAAACACAGGTTTTAAAAACTTAACATCTGTGTTGGCACATTGCTGAATAGATCAGAGGACAACAGCAGAAATGAGAGGATACATTGGGGTGCCTTCACTGGAGAGCATGGCTGCCATAATCTGAATTGAACTTATCGTACCTAGGTGCATTGAGGTGTGCAGATGGTCTGGTGTTCATCAGTGCCATCTCGATATCTGTCACAGTTATCGGTCCAACATTGGGCAACTCTGCAAGAATACAGGAGTTCAGTACAAACAAATGAGATTGCGGACCTAAGGAAGTGCATGTGGCAGTATAGAGAAATAACCGGATAGCCTAGTAGGATGTGATAGAAAGAAGGGCCATAATATAATAAGCATATACACAATTACTGCAGTAGAAAACCAGAAAGACGAAGACCCTATTTCCCGACATATAATTGTTACCCCTCTCAACCCAACAAAGTAGTGGATAAAATATAGCATACCATCCTCAGGCACCAATTCTTCCCTCTTATCAAGTTCTGCCATTAGACGTCGTAATGGTTGCATGGCAGCCTCCTTGCATAATAGCCGAATATCAGAACCGGAAAAGCCTTTTGTCTTTTCTACCAATAAATCATATGGAAGTGGCGCCTCTTCAGGAAGGGATGGTAGTAATTCCTCAAACATCCCGCACCTTGCTTCTGCCTCCGGAAGGGGCACAAGGATCTACAATTACAGTCAAAAAGTGATGAAATAGTTACAAGCTCGACTTACGACCTCAGGTGAGGTATCTGCTAGTGAATAAGACCAGACTAAGTCTGACTGCGTCCTCTTCTTTTTTCAGCCAAGTCTTGTAACTCATTAAGCGATAGTCAGCATGAAATAAAAAGTTTACCCACCCAGCCACTCCCATCCTTTTAAAAACAAAAACTAGAGGGAAATTACTGTAAAGATCCAATATGTAATAATTCAACTAAAAGATGAAAGATCATTTAACAACCAGACATGCAAAGGGAAAGCATTTATGGGAATCAGCCCATGGAACTCTAAGCTAAAGTCCCAAACACGTACTTGACTATCTGGATCAATATTTATTGGCTTCAAATTTCACATGTCGTCGCTATCCACTTAAACAATTAAATGTTTGACATGATTTACGGAGATAATAATAAAGAAATGGGAACATTGTGAAGCAAAAAGTAACTGAAAAATAAAATATACTTCTTCTCTAATTCATTTCTTTCTCGCAGATAGTCTTATTATCATGAAAAGTATGTTTCAAGCCCACACGAAAGCTTACCCGCTTCTCAAGACGTCGGAGCATTGCTGCATCCAGTTCCCAGGGAAGATTTGTTGCCGCCAGAACAAAGACAAGTTCATCTGTCCGATTCAAGCCGTCCATCTGCAGTGTATTTCAACCATTACATATTTTGTAACAGGAAGAAAAAAGCAAGATCTGACATAAAGCATATTGTACAAGTTTATGGCTTACTTTTATCTATATTATAATTTTGTTTAGAACAATTTGTCCTGATCCTGCATGATTATTAGCTAAGTCTAAAAGATGAGTCAAAACAGTTACTTAGTTTTTACTTAACGGCATCAAGTTTCCTATCCTCTCAAGTGTCAAGTGACTTTCCTCTGTTTAAGTCCCAACGGATACCCTACTCAGTCGATTTACTTCTCACCGACTGTGTAACAAGGCATAATTCAAATTTGATAGAGCATGCCAAAATCAGTTTGAGAACTTTCTAGAGTAACAGCGATATCAAAGATAAAATAATCTGGATTACAATTTTTAAGCTTAGTAGTTCAGAAGGGTGTTAACCAGCTGAAATTCCAAACTTGCAAATTTCACAAGAAGGTTCAGCTACTGTAACAAGCTTATTATTGTTTGAGAAATGAAGTGTAGGCTTTTGACTTATTACGTGCAAAAGCATAACTAATCACATGTCATCCATGCACTTCCAAATATCAAACTTCACCTGTATGAGCAGTTCTGTTTTTAAACGCCTACTAGATTCATGCTCACTGCGCGCGTCCCCACGTTGACTGATAATGGCATCAATTTCATCGAGAAAGATGGTTGAAGGTGCATGATGCCTGGCGAGCTCGAATAACACTTTGATCAATTTTTCAGAATCACCTGTATCACACAAGAAACTTCTAAAGAGTAAACAACACAAAACCTGAAGAACTTTTGTCAACAAAAGGTGTCTAATACTTTATTCATCTAGAAGCTGATGAGGCACACTGGAATGATCTTGTTTGAGTAAGATGTTTGACATTCTAAAAACATTTTTTTAACATTGCAACAGAAAAAGATAAATAAAAAAGGCAGGCGTTGACAACCAAAGACAGAAATCATTACTTCTGATGTGTGCAGAAAATCTGAACTGGACCCCAAAAACCCCTTGCCTAACATACAGATGTCTTATTAAGTCAGCCACATTATGGGCTAGCTTCTGTCAAAGTTGACAACACATAAAAGAGCTGTTTGGACCTCAATGCAAACAAATACAACTACGTCCACAGCAAATAATGCATAATAATTCTCATTGGTGTTGCTTACTTTGTTCTAGAAATTTCATAAATCATGAGAAGTCACAATATTACATCATTCCACTAGATTAAAAGGAAAAATATAGCGAAGCTTTATAAGGAAAGAAATAGATCAAGCTGAAACAACAGCGAAACATTTGAGCTTGACCATCAGTGCACAAACCAAGCTAGAATGTATTTCTTAATTTCAAATTGGATGGTGTTTACTTTTGGTTGACTAACATCATTAAAAATTAATTAATAGAATGGTGATATCAGTCCTTCTACAGTGCTCTTTTAATATCATTCAAGCTTGGCGTTATTGTCCTCTTTTAAAAGATGTTTGAGTGAAAATTCACGTCAACCCCGTAATCTTCATAGATTTGCGTTTGCCAAATGAAAACACTCAAGCTGATAAATACGAAAGAGTAAAGACCATTATAGTATATTGCAGAGGGAAAACATACCACGCCATTTGCTGACAACTGATGATGCTGAGATATTGAAAAATGTGGTATTGCATTCAGTTGCAACTGCCTTTGCAAGCATGGTCTACAAATTAACAGAATAAAAGTTCAACAAGATAAATAGATATTATATAACATCAAAAACAACCTATATAGTTGGCCTCCTCTCATATCAAGTTATTAAGCTTTATGTGTTCAATTTTTTTTGCTATAACTTGTGTTCAAAATATGAAACTGGACAGATCATCACTAAAAGTACCAACAGAAGGAAACCATGACACATAGTTAAGGATACATAATGTGATTAAAAAGAACCTTTTGCACAGTAAAAAAGAAAGATTACACACCTTTCCTGTTCCGGGAGGGCCAAAAAGGAGGATACCTTTCCAAGGAGTTAGAAGACCTTTAAAATACCTAGAAGAAGAGAGAAAAAGGTATATTGGTTCAGTAATAAAGATTACAAATATCGCACCCAAGGGTGTGAATTAGTGGTCGATAAAGTTCCTTGAGAACCATAAGGTCTTAGGTTCAATTCCCAAATTCCCAGCAGACACAAAAACATTAGGTGATTTATTCCCCTCTGTCCAAGCCTTGGTGGATAAGAGTTACCCGATCCGGTACCTGTGTTAGTGGGAGATAGCAGGTAACCATGGAATTGCTCAGGGTGCACATTAGTTGTCCCAGACACCATGATTATAAATAAAAATATGAACTCCAAATATCATGTTCACTCAAAAAGAAAAAGTCGATGAAAAATTACAAGTAGAACGTCAGAAGACATTATTGGATTGGATATTGACACTAATTATTTTGTTCTTTAGCTTGCACCACAAGCATACAAGGGATTTTATTTTTTAACTGAGAAATACTCACACCTGAGGGTCAGTGGCTCACGGTACGAAACTTGGTGGCACAACAATGTATAGATTATAACCTCTCTATCAGTGTTATCAAAGGCGAAAAGCAAACAAAAGCTCTAAGGTCTGTGGGGGCTTTAAGTGCAAAGCGCAAATAAAGTGTGGGCTTTAATGAAAAAAGACGCAAGGGAGAAAAAATACAAAGAAGACTAATAATTATAAACATGAATGACAAATATATGACCAAATAAATTGAAATTTTTTTATGATAAAGTGAAATATCAGTTGTTTAGAGTCACTTCCTCAGAAGAGGCTCATTGGCAAGGAAAAGTTTGCCTTAGAACCTTGATGATGACACTGAAGTGCACATAAAGCGAGGCGAAGCGCACAACACGTTTTGAGCCTCGCTTCAGGGCTTAAGCACGCTTAAAGCGTGCCTTTAACTACACTGCTCTCTATTCAACTTGTTAGACAAACAACACATAACCAAGTAGTGTTTACAAAACCTACTTTGGATATTTAATAGGCATGACAACTGCTTCTTTTAGTAGACGCTTGGCAGTCTCTAATCCTTTAATGCTCTCCCACTTAACATCTGGATTACCACGAAGAATATCCCTGGAAATGTAAAACAAACAAAAATTTAGCAAAATTAATTTCCAATCCTAAAAAATGACAGTGAGGGAGATAGAAACCAGGTCCAGTAAACAGCAATAGCCCACAGAGTTCAGATCATTTTGTCAACACTACCTGGTTAAGCTTTCTGCTAAAGTGCGCATTTCTGCAGACTCGAAAGGAGGAAGTAGAGATTTTTGCCTGAAAAATGAATCATTTAACTTAAGTGAACTTCTTCAGGAAGAGGTAGTAAAACTTTGGCAGTTGAAAGTCCTTATATATATGAAATATCTCTGAGCAACAAAAAACAAAGTTTAAGGTCATTAGGTTTTGTGCATACGGTTTTCCATCCACTCCGGCAGACTGAACTCCATTAGAGTGTGTTGAGCCTCCATTAGCCTGAATCAGAAGTAAAGATTAAGTGTGTCAGATTGTCAATTAGGATTTATGATCATCTTATTCTTCATAAGCAAAATACCTGATTATACTGCTCGAAAATGGATAATTCTGCAGTGTTCCGCACAGATCCATTTCCATTTCGTACAGAATCACCATTCTCAGATGCATCTGGTGCAGGAACCTTCCTCCTCCCAAACTTAATCTCATAAAACAATTTAAAATCCTAAATATGGACACCAAAAACAAGTGTTGTATCGAAATACTCAATGTCCCTACCCCTATTTAATTTATTCATTTCATCAAGAGGCACATCCAACTTATAATTCATTCAGAAATTTGCAACTCATGTGAACAACAGCAACAACAAGGTTTAACAAACTATTCATGTTTACTCTGTTCGCCTCTCCATTAATTTCCTTTAGTTATTAGTAGAACTTCAATCAACTAAAACCACTAACTAATGATTGTGTGTCTTCTTTTCTGCTCAGTTTGAAATTCTTTGGCAGACAATATTATGACTTAAGGCGAGGATAAGAACAATCCGACTAATCAGAAAAGTCTTAGCTTATTTTCCTCATCTATTCGAACTTTTCTTGGACGTTAGCACAAAGTTACAATTATCTATACATGAAAGAATCTACTCAAGGACAATCACATACTTTATGTTCTCTCTTTAAATTTTAGCACAAACAAAACAAGTTTACTCTTTTTCAACTTCAATAACAATTTATCGAGTTGCAGCTAGTTTCTTATTAATTTCCACACTTCTTTGAAGACCTTAACTTTATTGTGATATAAAGTAACTACTCAAATCAAGACCTGTATAATGACAAAATGTCATATCTAAAACTATTAATTTGAACATTCAGTCACTAATTAAAAACAAGACGTAATTCCTTGCTTAAGAACTACATCTCAGTTCCCTTCCACACTTTCTGGAAAACAATAAGAAACATCATAATAAAGGCCAAAAAGTGTTGGCTGATGCATCTGTTACTACTGCAATTTTTCTAGAATAATTAGTTGTTTAGTTGCAGGAAGAATCTAATATTTAATTTACAAAAATATTCAGTTTCTAAGTTGTAATGATAGTCTAATACTTTTGTTGTAGGAGAAGTGCATTACTTTGTTATGTAGATATTTGAAACCCTATGATAAATGAAATTGAGACAATTTTTCATTCATATTTTTTCATCCTTACTGCTTGCATCTCTCTTCAAAAGATCATAACAAAAAGCATCTCTCTTCAAAAGATCATAACAAAAAGGTATAAAATCAATTGGGTGATATCAACCTTTTGTCAGAGCAGTCTTTCCTGTCAGATATTTCCTAAACTAAATAGGCGTTTGGTTTGGGAGAATTCTCCACAAAGTAGGATTTGAGATTTCAAATTTTATAAATATAAAACTTGACCTATAAGTTATATTAACAATAAAATAAAATAATAATAATAATTATCATTATTTTAAATTTAGTGATGTCAAATTTTATAAATATAAAACTTGACCAGTAAGTTATATTTTACAAAAATAAATAAATTATTATTATTTTAAATTTCGTAAGAAAAACAAAACTCATGGTCGACGCGAAGAGATTGTTTGTACCATGCCAAAGAACCTTATCAAAGAATATCTAGTTACTATTATTGTTGATTTATTGGACTAGTGAATCATTGTAAAATTATGTATCTGAAAGTTCGTGATAACATATAATTGCAAATATTTAGTTATAAACGAAATATGGAGATATGTGACCGTGATAACATATAATTGCAAATATTTAGTTATAAACAAAATATGGAGATATGTGATTTATCAATTCAGTGCATTAGAATATTCTAATTCCTTGTTTATGAAATATGATTTGCACATTCCGTAAGACAGTATAAAGTTGAGACAGTTTTGATAGTTTTCACAAATTACGCGGTTTTCATATTTATACGAAAAAATACAAACTCAAATATTCAAATTGCATGTCCAAATAAAATTTTAACTTAAAATCAATCAGAAATTAAAAAATATTAAATGCATGATAAGTAGTAGGCATAAACTAAAGAAAGTGGTGACATAATTGTTTCTAACTTATGTATCCATAATGGCATGTTCTCCTCGTTAGCTCCTACTAATTGCTCCACTAATCCTCAAATAACTAACCATTTTCTTGACATTTATTTGTGGAAGAAATTTTAGACCTATATAAAGCATGTTTTCTTCCTTGTATTGTGTGTGCAAGAAAAAGTGGATGTATAGTATTATATTGTGTTTTGAGGTTAATGTAGTGAAAGAAAGAGTTGAGACAAAGAAAAAACATTCTAATGTCTCCAACTTAATACCACTCAAGAGAGAGAGATTTTACATTGAAGGAAGGTGTTCTACTGGCGATGTTTTGAACTATTCAACTAATCCGGAATTATTTGAGTTACATGATGTTGTTGGTTGTTTTATCCTAGAGGGCACAAGTCAAGAGATATTCTACTGTTGGATCAGAGTAGATTATACCATAGTATACTAAAAAGAGAGGAAAATATCCGCACCTAGTTTAATATTATTTTTACATTTATTTTCAACTGCAATTTATTATAAATTGTTGTAGGTTCACTCTTTGTCAACTTCACTTCAGATCAGAATACAGAGTGAAGAAAATGCCTCAATCGAAGCCAAAAATTTCACAAAACAAATCCAATAAATTTCTTTCGAAACTACAAATAAAAAATCAAGTCACCAAACCACAAAAACCTCTTCATTAAATACTCTCAACCATCACTCCGAGCATGAATTGATA
Source organism: Solanum lignicaule (assembly GCA_029582545.1). Taxonomy (NCBI): domain Eukaryota; kingdom Viridiplantae; phylum Streptophyta; class Magnoliopsida; order Solanales; family Solanaceae; genus Solanum; species Solanum lignicaule. The sequence continues at coordinate 24,450 of JAJOOF010015591.1, forward strand.
CAATGTTCAGCACAAAAAAAAATTCAGCAAAAGGCAGAGGAAAACGAACAAAATGTCATTAAGTAGAACTCAAAGTAAAGCTGAAAATGAAACAAAATCAAATTATAAAAAAATCTCAAACTAACACCACAAAATCTCTTCCTTTGATCTAACTATGACTCGAAAATCAAAATCAATCGAGTAAAGAGATCAGTCAAAAAATTAACATCAAAACTGAAAATTCAAAAAGTTAAGTGCATTTGAAATTTACCGGAAATGTCCATCGAGTCAACGCAGGTTCGTCGGCCATTTGTTTGATCTTCCGATTTAAATTCCGGCAGAAAGAGAGAGAGAGAGAAGTAGTAGAGTATCTGTTCTCTCTCTTTCTCCGTCACATGTTCATTACTGTCATCTTGGACATATTTATCATTACACCCTCCACCCCCACTGCCACCCACTCACCTTGCTCTTTTTAATTACAGATTACACCATTGAGTTTGTCATTTGTGACGCAATGCTCCTTTACCTTTCATAATGTACAGATAACGCTCGCAAACTAATTTATTTTTAGTATCAAATTTAATTAAAACAAAGAAAAACATTGAAAAGTTTATGCGGAGCAGATCTATACGGGAAAGAATAGAGTGGGTTGAAAATAAAAAATATATATTATATGGGGCGAAGCAGGGCGAATTAATACTCCTATCCCGCACCCGCCCTGCTCCATTACTATCCTTACAACCAAACAAACCCTTAAACTTAAAATAAAAACTTTTCTACCTGAACTCATATCTATCTTTCATTTTGATTGATATTCCAAGAAAATAGATGATACTTTCTCACTTGTCTTTGTTTAAATTTGTTTTATCTTATTTCGATTTGACACAAAATTTAAGATTTTTCTTTTAAATTTATAATCTTAAACTATAATTATATAAAATGTGCTAAACTATTTTAATTTGTCATCAAATAAAATAATTACTAAAAAAGATATTTTTAAACAAATTAACACAAACAAATCGAAAATTAAATATATTTTTGATGTATAAAAGAGAGAGCGCATGGCAAATAATTGTACTAAATGCTATTTAGAATATGTCAAGATTCATTCTCATTTTTCTTTCAATTTTTTTTTTCACTTGTCGTTCAAATGAAACATAATTCATAGGGAAATAAAATTATTTTATGAAAAGGATATGCTGTCGTTTTCTTATAGATTCTCTCTTCCCTTACCTAATTTGTAAATAAATAGTTTGTCTATAAACCTTAAATTGGGGCTTATATGACATTAATAGGAAGCTAAGGGAGTAATCCTATAAGATTGGAAGAATCTCTAGACTGGACTCAAAAGTTCCTTTAGTGTGGGGACCAAATAGAAATGTATTTATTTTTTTCATGTCGACGTGCTAACTCTATAAACCAAACACTAAAAAACGTGCATATTTGTGATGTGCGGAGTAATGATAGGGATAGGAGGGTAGCTAAGGGAAAAAAATCATTAGCTTTGCAATTTGATCATTTTGATTTCTAATTCTAGATTCTTCAATTAGAGGAAATTGCTCGAATGGTAAGCACTCTTCATTTTCAATTCAAAGGTTGCGAATTTGAATTACTAAGGGAGCAAAAAGGGTGAGAGCTCCTAGGGAGGGTTAAAAAAAAAAGAAAAAAAAATTCTAGATTCATCCACAAAAAATTAAAATCCAAACTTCTTTTAGAAATCGATTCATAAGTTTATACCACCTCATCCACTTTTAATTGTTATGATTTCATTTTTTAGAATAAAACGATAAGTACTTTGATTAATATTTACAATATATTTTTTCATCATATTAATATGCAAGAGCCCAAAAGTATTCTCGAAACGGTCATTGTCCAATTGGTTCGCTGGCACTGCAACAACTTAAAGCTGTGATTAATATGACAATTATGTGATTGTTTTTGCAAGATCACTGAACTACTTCTCAAAGTGACTAAATTTTTCGCCTTACAAGGCGACTTACAAATACCCTGTCGTTTTGCGCCTTACAAGGCGCATGGGTCCCACACCTTACTCTAAGAAATTTCACGCCACCCACCTTCCGTTTAAATATTGTTATTTGGGTTTCAACTTTATTTTTTATTGTTCTTTTGGAAATTCCACTCAATTTTTTACTCCGTTGGCTCCGAACTCCTAAGTGAAACATGTCAACTTTAAAGGGTCATCGATGAATTAAACACTATATTCATGATTAGATACATCACGCTCAAATTACAAAAAAAAAAATACAAAAAAATAACAAATATCAAATACAAAAAAATAACAAATATCAAATAACAATTTAAGCATTTCCACATGGGTTATATTAACCATTATATTCATGAAAAAAACTTGAAAATAAATCAAACATCTTCTTTCCACAAAGTCACCTTACAATTCGATACCTTTCCTTATCAAGTTATGCGCTTGCAAAATTCATGTAGAAGACTTTTAAGTAGGGGTGTACAAAATCGAATCGAAAACCGAATTAAACCGCAAATTGAGTCATATCGAAAAAAATCCGATTAGAGGTTTGGTTTGACTTGGTTTGGTATTGGAAAAAAAAACCCGACTATATTTGGGTTGGTTTGATTTTAACTAAAAAAAACCAACCCGAGACCAAACCAACCCGACATTATATATGCAATTTTAAAATTTTATTTTATATATAAAAATATTTACTTTGATATAATTTTAAAATATTTCTTATACTATTTCATAGTTTTTATCTTTTAATATATTATTTCAAGTTTAAAACTTAGAATTCAGAATGGTCCAATAAAGATTATAGTTC
>JAJOOF010015592.1:0-23873 GCA_029582545.1 Solanum lignicaule
GTAAAAGCTTAATTAACTAGGACCGTTAGATTTAATCGTAGGGTCAAGATTTAAGCTAAAGAAACACAATTCATGTGCTCGCCTACGTGGCATACACGGATTGGCCGGTTTAAGGAGACTTGGATTGCAAAAATTGCTCAAATTAAAATCATTTAAATTATAACCACTTCTTTGTTAAATAGTCATAATTTATTAAATTAAAGATAATTATTTTGCAAGACTAGCTTATTTGATGAAATTAGTCACTCTTAAAATTAAATTAATATAAATTTGTAAATCATTAATTAACTAAGCTTTCTAATTTTAATAAATGTACGAAAAATATATATTGCGACAAAAGGAATTATATTTGAACAACAATAGATTCAATTCTTAAGCACAACATTTATTTTAATTTATTTTTAAAAAATGAGAAAGTAAGTAGTAAAATATATTTAATATGTTTAATATTTATAAGAAATAACATTTATGAAATAAATTTATCAAGTCAAATAAATAATTAAAAATCTTTTTGTATTCCTATAAAAATTTCATAACATATATATTTTATTATTATTATAATTATTATTATAGTTAAATGTGGAGAGCTAAAATTGGGTGTCAACAGCTTGCCCCTTTCTTTGTCCATGGAAGAGAGTAAAAAAGACGTGGACAAAGAAATATTGACACAATCCAATTTTAGGCGACCCACCAAAATACACTTTGACCAATAACTTGGCAAGGATGTTTATGGAGTTATGGCCGAACTCTGGCTTCCAAGCTGCCTACATATCTCAGGTTTCATGAGAAATCAGGCCACATGTAGTTCGAGAACATAGCAATTTTTTATTAAAAATTTGCCCCAATATCAAATTATGATAATACTGAAATCTTTCGGTGGTGAGGTATGAAGAGATCAGCACGAATAGAGGGATGAGATAAGGTTCTAAAGAAAATTGAATGAGAAATGTTCCGTAGCAATTTCTACTGAAGACTCAAGGTAGATAGACGAATTTTCAAAAGGATGCCCCAGTGTTGAGTTGTGATGAACTGAGACATGAAAGATCTATAAGTGAAATTTAAATCTGAACTTCTGAAAATCGAGTTGAGTTGAATTTTGAAAGTGAATCCTTGAAGTAGCTAGTGATGCTTGACATTGCACTAACTTGCCCTAGTTTGCTGCTTAGAGGGAGTTCCTCATTGTAATGTTTTGTCCTGCAAAACATGTAAAAGGGTGAAAAGTACATGTTGCGGTTCAAAAATTATAAATTGAAATAGTAATGTAAAGAGTAGAGTGTAGATGTTCAGACGACTATTGACGTCTCTTTTTGTGTTGTGAGTGTGACGTAGATAAAGTAACTCATAATGTAGAGACCCTCGACTGGCGGGACTATTGTAATGTAAAAGCCTGCATCTGGCTGTGTAAAACTTGTAATGTAAAGCCTCCGGCTGGCGAGGCTGTTGTAATGTAAAAGCCTATATCCGGCTGTGTAAAGCTTGTAATGTAAAGCCTCCGGCTGGTGGGGCTGTTGAAATGTAAAAGCCCGTATCCGGCTATGTAAAGCTTGTATTGCAAAGCCTCCGGCTGGCGGGGCTGTTGTAATGTAAAAGCCTGTATCCGGCTGTGTAAAACTTGTAATGTATGGCCTCCAGTTGGCGGGGCTGTTGTAATGTAAAAGCCTGTATCCGGCTTTGTAAAGCTTGTAATGTAAAGCCTCAGGCTGGCAGGCCTGTTGTAATGTAATAGCATGTATCCGGCTGTGTAAAGCTTGTAATGTAAAGCCTCCGACTGGCGGGGCTGTTGTAATGTAAAAGCCGGTATCCGGCTGTGTAAAGCTTGTAATGCAAATTTAATTGTCGGCATATGACAGCGTTGCTATGCATGCATCCCCCAGTTGGCGGAGCTTTAGTGATATTACTACGATGTAGTCTCCAATTGGCAGAGTTTCACAATGTTTGCTATGTACAGCCTCTGATCGGTGGAGTTTGAGTGACATTTGTTATGTGCAACCCCAGACTTGTGGAGTTTGGCGCTGTTAGACGGTGGTCTGCGATTGGCGGAGTTGTTGATGAGGTTAGATTACAAGCTCCAGTTGGTGGAGTTATTTTGAAAGAAAGCTAACTATTTTATTTTCCTACGAGGATCTTCTTTCTTCAGCATTTGGTCTGGATCTTTGAGCGTACCTGCAAAATTTAAGTGAAATGTTCTTAGGTGCTAGTTGAAGTACTTTCGGTAAATAAAGTAGGGAAGGAGTATTTTGGCTCATTATTGTGAGAATTCAAATGGCGTTTCTCGTCATGCCCCGAGACTTAATGTTATTTTCTTGATTCTTGTGCTCCTGCACTCAAAGAAAAATTTTAGTTTGGGAGGGGGTGTTGATTTGTATCGACTCACGGACTGAAACCTCGTCACTAGAATCCTTCGACGTCTTCTTAGCCCGTATGTAGTTTCTTAACCTAGAGACAAAGTAGGTGGAAAAGTAGAAAAAAAAATTGAAAAGAATTAGCCTTTTTTTTCTTTCTAGAAAATAAGTATACTACGTATATATTAGGTATGTATATATATATATTGTAATTCTCCAATGTTTTTAGATTATGACATATTCCGAAGCCCATCGAGCTTTCTAGTTTGTTGACTATATCCAACATAGTCTTCTCTCTTTTAGCCTCCCGGTGAAGCTTCCCTAGCTCTTTTTCATACACTGCGATGATCAAAATTCTTCATATTCTAAGGTTACGCTAACTATGAGGAAGTGTTTCCTAAGGGTAAGGAAAAATGGAAATTATGCAGTGCATTGATCGAACTTGACTCAGGCTGCCTACGTATCCCCAATGTAGGAATCAGATCGCGACGTAGTTCGAATACAAGTGGGAGAAATAGAAGTATGTAATGCAATGACCGAACTTGACTCAAGTTGCCTACGTATCCAAATGGAATCAGGTCGTAACGTAGTTTGAATACAAATAAGATAGTGAAAAATATGAAATGGAATGAATAAGAAACATACAATGCAATGATCAAGCCTGACTCGGGCTGCCTACGTATCCAAGCGGAATCAGATCGTAACGTAGTTCGAATACAAGAGGAAGGTGAAAAATATGAAATGCAATGACCAGGCCTGACTCAGGCTGCCTACGTATCCAAGTGGAATCAGGTCAGGACGTAGTTCAAATACAATGGGAAAGAGTGAAAAATACAAAGGGACCGAATCCGAAAAGGATTGCCTACGTATCCCACCGAGGGAATTCAGGTCGAGCGTAGTTCTAAATACATGGAAATGATGATTTTGGGTTTTCTAAGAGAGATCGGATCCGATGTGGGCCTACGTACCCTGCCGTGGGAAGTCGGGTCTAGACGTAATTCTGTTACATCAAAAATGCAAAAGTACACAAAATAAGCGCTAATCTTGAGGTCTTCAGATGTAGTATTTCTTGATGGCGTCTGAATTGATTGGCTTTGTGCTCACTCTGCCATCCATTTCTGCTAAGATTACCGCTCCTCCTGAGAGTACTGTATGAATCCTGTAGGGTCCTTGCCAATTTGGTGCAAATTTCCCTTTGGCTTCTCCTTGGTGAGGAAAGATCTTCTTCAATACCAACTGCCCCGGTGTGAACCGTCAAGGTTTGACTTTCTTGTTGAATGCTTTGGTCATTCTGTTCTGATAAAGTTGTCCATGACAAACCGCGTCCATCCTCTTTTCATCGATGAGCATCAATTGGTCATGCCTGCTACATATCCATTTTGCATAGTCCAGACCAACCTCTTGGATAATCCTTAATGATGGTATTTCTACATCAACGGGTATTACTGCCTCCGAACCATAAACCAACATATAAGGAGTTGCCCCAGTTGACGTTCTGATTGTGGTGCGATAACCAAGCAAAGCATATGGTAGCTTCTCATGCCATTGCCTATGACTGTCCACTATTTTCCTTAAAATCTTCTTGATATTCTTATTTGCAGCCTCAACTGCTCCATTCATCTGTGGCCAGTAAACTGTGGAATTTCGATGAGCAACCTTGAACCTTTCACAAGTTTCCTTCATAAGATCGTTGTTGAGGTTGGCTGCATTATCTGTTATGATTGATTCTGGAATTCCAAACTGACAAACTATGTTATTGCGAACAAAGTTTGCCACTACCTTCTTAGTCACTGCCTTGTATGTCGAAGCTTCGACCCATTTTGTGAAATAATCGATAGCCACCAGAATGAAACGATGTCCATTTGATACGGGAGGCTCTATGGGTCCGATAACATCCATGCCCCAAGCGGCAAATGGCCAAGGGGAACCCATCACATTGAGCTCATTCGGTGGAACCCGTATAAAATCTTCATGCACTTGACACTGATGACACTTTTGCACATACCGGATGCTATCTCTCTCCATGGTCATCCAAAAATATCCAGCTCTTAAAATCTTCTTTGCCAAAGTGAACCCATTCATGTGAGGTCCACATGTTCCTGCATGTATTTCTTCCAAAAGCCTTGTCGCTTCTGCGGCGTTAACGCACCTCAGCAATCCTAAATCCAAAATTCTCCTATATAGGATTTCTCCGTTAAGGAAGAAATGATTGGCCATCCTTCTCAAAGTCTGTTTCTAGTTGCATGTGGCATTTTCAGGATATTCTTGTGCTTCTATCAGTCTTCTGATGTCATAGTACCAGGGTTTTCCATCCAATTCCTCATCTACATGAAAACAGTATGCATGTTGATCATGTATCTCTATATCGATAGGGTCGATGTAATTCTTGTCTGGATGTTGAATCATCGAGGACAATGTTGCCAAAGCATCGGCAAACTCATTTTGAGCTCGAGGGAAAGGCTTGAACTCAATCCTTGTGAATCTCCTACTCAACTCTTTTTTGTAATGCAAATAAGGAAGGATCTTGACATTCTTAGTGGTCCATTCTCTTTGCACCTGGTGAACCAATAAGTCGGAATCTCCTATCACCAAAAGTTCTTTGATGTTCATGTTGATGGCCATCCTCAGTCCGAGAATACAAGCTTAATATTATGCCATGTTGTTGGTACAATAAAACCTGATCTTGGCTGAGATTGGGTAATATTGACCTATTTCTTAAATTAAGACTGCTCCTATTCTAACTCCAATAGAGTTTGATGCTCCATCAAAGAACATTCTCCATCCATCATATGATTCTGATATATCTTCTCCTACAAACAAAACTTCTTCATCAGGGAAGTAGGTTGTGAGCGGCTTGTAATCCTGGTCCACCGGGTTTTTTGCGAGGTGATCCGCCAGGGCATGTCCTTTGATGGCTTTTTGTGTCACGTACACGATATCAAACTCACTCAACAAAATTTGCCACTTTGCCAGCTTACATGTAGGCATTAGTTTCTGAAAGATATACTTGAGTGGATCCATTCTTGAGATCAAGTACGTGGTGTATGCAAATAGGTAATGCCTAAAATTTCGTTCCAACAAGGTGTATCTTGCCTCGTACGGTGTGAACTTCTTGCTCAGATAGTAAATGGCTTGCTCTCTTCTACTTGTCTCATCATACTGCCCCAATATACATCCAAATGCATTATCCATGATAGATAGATACAATAACAAAGGCTTTCCAGGCTCTGGTGTGACCAATATTGGTGGGTTGGACAAGTATTCTTTGATTCTATCGAAAGCCCTTTGGCATTCCTCTGTCCATTTTGTGGCAGCATCCTTCTTCAGTAACTTGAATATGGGTTCGCAGATCACTGTAGATTGAGCTATGAACCAACTGATGTAATTCAGTCTTCCCAAGAAACTCATCACGTCTTTCTTGGTCTTGGGTGGAGGTAGCTCTTGGATTGCCTTTTATCTTTGATGGACCCAACTCTATGCCTTTCCTGCTAACGATGAATCCCAATAGTTTTCCCGCGGGTACTCCAAATGCACACTTTGCTGGATTCAACTTCAGATTATACTTACGCAACCTCTCAAAAAACTTTCGTAAGTCATCCAAGTGGTCTGAACTTCTTTTGGATTTGATAACGACATCATCCACGTACACTTCAAATTCCTTGTGGATCATATCGTGAAAAAGGGTAGTCATGGCCCTCATGTAGGTTGCACCGGCATTTTTTAGACCAAATGGCATTACTCTGTAGCAATACACTCCCCATGGAGTGATAAACGTCGTCTTCTCTGCATCATCTTCATCCATCAGGATTTGGTGATATCCTGCAAAGTAATCGACAAATGATTGCAACTCATGTTTTGCACAATTATCGATGAGTATATGAATATTTGGAAAAGGGAAATCATCCTTAGGACTGGCCCTATTAAGATCTCGATAGTCCACACATATTCTAATCTTTCCATCCTTTTTTGGCACAGGCACAATATTGGCTAACCATGTGGGGTAATTTGTAACCCTCACAACGTTTGCCTCAATCTGCTTAGTTACCTCCTCCTTGATCCTTAAACTAAAATCTGGCTTGAATTTTCTTGTCTTTTGCTTAACGGGTAGACAAGTGGGATCAGTCGGTAATTTGTGCGAGACAATATCGGTGCTTAATCCTGGCATGTCATCATAAGACCAAGCAAATACGTTAACATACTGCTTAAGCAACTCTATTAACTCTTGCTTTCTTTCAGCCTCCAAATGTATGTTGACTCGTGTTTCCTTCACGATTTTCTCATCTCCTAAGTTGACAACCTATGTTTCATCCATATTGGTTTTTTTCTGACTTTCAACTTGCTTAATCTCATGTGGTAGATTTTCTGGCATCATGCTTTCATTGTACTCTTCGTGATCTTGTTCATTGCTTTCACCTTGCTTGGTGGACTCGTTACATGTCATAACCGTCAAATGAGGATTTTTATTAATATAAGTGCTGAAAAGTGCAAAAGGTAAGTAGAAATAAATAGATATTTAAAATAATGAGAAATTTTTTATTTTAGGAAAATAAAGACTTTTTATTTCAAAGCATTCTAGCTTTAGAAGAGGCAAGCAACAAAATATTAGGCATGATTCAAGCCTCAATTTGATCATGCGAGTTTTCAAAATTAAGACTACTTTTCCACACTACCAGGACTCTAGTTGAAATAGAGACAGGCTGATGGTCCAATTCTGCAAGATTTCTCCAAGTTCGGCATCACGAATGGTCAAATTGTTGAGATTTATCCCTTCCTCTTCTCCAGCCATGGCCACAAACAGATTGTCTATTCCTTCTACAATGTCATCAACACCAGCTTGATCTGGAATCAAAGTTTGTTCTGGTACAAAGATTGTATCGCTTGACCCGTGACGGTCTCTTCCCGAGGTAGGCTCATATCCGAGTCCGTTGGTGCCTCTCTGATGCTTCAGCTGGATCGGGTCAATTATGCCATTGGACTTAGGTCCAAGTCCATTCTTAGGCCGATATCCATACTTCAACATTTCTCACGCAACCATTTTTGCTGCACTTGACAACTTTGTATTACCTGCCTCTGTTTCTTCACCGACCCTTATAACTTGCATAATTTCCAAAGTGTGAAAGGTGGCTCCGTCTAACTCGTTGGTGACTGGGATAGAATTAACAGAATGAATGGGGTGACTGAGCTCTCCGTGGATGGTAATTTCTGTGCGACCCCACTCAAACTTTACACATTGATGAAGAGTGGAAGGAACCACTCTTGCTATGTGAACCCATGGTCTTCCCAACAACAGGTTGTAGTTGGATGATACATCCATTACTTGAAATAGAATGGGGAATTCAGTCGGCCCCACCTATAATGTGAGATAGATCTCTCCGATGACACTTCCTTGCGCTCCATCAAAAGCTCTAACTTTCACACGACTTTCCCTTATCTCTCCCATATTAACACCTAAATCTCTCAAAGTGGTGAAAGGACAGATGTTACATCCAGAACCACCATCAATTAAAACTCAAGTCACAATTTTATCACAATATTTGACTGCGATGTGAAGCGCTTTGTTGTGACCAGCCCCTTCTGCAGGCAACTCATCATCGTGGAAAGAAATTTTGTTAGCGTCCACTATTTTTCCAATCGTTGCAGCTAAGGTCTCACTTGTGGTCTCTTTTGGAATGATCAATCTGCTTAACACCTCCATCAAAGCATTCCTATGAGCCTCAGAACTCATAAGTAGAGACAAAATAGATATATGGGCAGGCGTCTTCTTCAACTGCTTTTCAATTGAATAGTCTTTAGGCTGCATCTTCTTCCAAAATTCTGCGGCTTCAGTATCGGTAACATTCTTTCTTGGATTCTGTTCTTTTCCAAGGACTCTTTGATTTAGATCCTCTGGGGCGTAACACCTCCATGACCTAGTCATCCCTTGAGCCACGGCAGTGTCGATCATCTTGCCCTTAGCGCATGCTCGATAGTCCCATGAGACTGCTTTGGTGTCATATTCAGGCTTTTTAGCAATCAGAGTGGTCACTACAACTCTTGGGAGATATGTTTAGACAGTCAGAGGTTCCCTTAGTTGAACAGTGATAACAGGTTGCGCCGAAGATGTCATGGCATCTGGTTCATCTATGTCTGGATAGTCAGGGCCCCCATATTCTTCATCTAGATTAACCATGTTGACTTTCCGATTATCATGGTTTGGCAAGGGGTTGTTGTTCACATTGGAAGGCACTGAAGTACATTTGATTACTCCTCTTCTGATCAAAGACTCAATCTAGTTCTTCAACCCATAACAATCTTCTATGTCGTGTCCTTGGATTCCCGAGTGGTAAGCGCATCGCTTGTTTCCATCAAAATTACAAGGGATTGGATCAAGAAGTTTTCCTTCAATTAGTTGCAGCACTCTTGCTATCCTCAACCTCTCAAACAATTGGGCATAGGGTTCGGCAATCGGTGTGTAAGTTCGAGCATTTCTAACTTTAAGATTTGGGTGTGGTCTCGGTGCATATGTTGGTCTATTTTGGTGGATTGGTGCTTGGACAGGGACATATGGTCTTGGAGGATTTTGGTATGCTGGTGCTCGGGGTGTATTATAGTGTGGTTGGGTATTATATACTGGGTATGGGACGTATGAAGTATGTGCAGCAATTTGGGGATTATTGGGGTATCGGTGGGACGGTCTTCCTTGTTGGTAAGTGGCAGCTGAGACATCCTCCCTTTTCTTTTTTATGCCGCCAATGGAACCCGATTGTATAGCCCTACTTGCAGCTTGTAATGCGACCATAGGCTGAATCTTCCCAGATTTAACACCCTCATCTATAAAGTCTCCCATCTTGACCAATTATGCAAACTTCTGACTCATCATTGACATCATCCTGTCAAAGTAGATACCTTCTTGAGCTCGAATAAAGTACTTCGAGAGCTCACTCTCATCTAGTGGTGGTTGTACCCTTGCAGCTTCAGTTCTCCAGCGTCGTGCATATTCTTGGAAATTCTCAGATGGCTTCTTCTGTATATTGGCCAATGAGAATCTGTCAGCAGTAATTTCGGTATTGAATCTGAAACGAGTCATGAAGTCCTCAGCCATTTCCTGCTAGTCACGCCACTTGCGAGGGTCTTGGCGGGTATACTAGATTAATGTTTCTACAGACAGACTCTGGATGAACAACTTCATCTTCAACTTCTCATTTCTCCCTACATCGACTAACTTGTCACAGTATGCCCTTAAATATGCGTGAGGGTCGCCTTTTCCATCGAACATGTCAAACTTCGGTGGTTTGTACCCTACCGGCATGTCAATGTCTGGATGGATACACAAGTCATCATAATCCAGACTCTCTGTCCCTCTAGTGACTTGTAAGCTTTTCAATGCTTTACTCAGACCCTGAAGCTGGGCATTTATCGATGCGTCTCCTTTCAACCGAGCATTTTTCTCCATCTCTTCATATTGATTGACTTCGTACGGGATATTAACCACAGTTGGCGTTGTGAAGGTAGGAACTCCAGCGGCATATACGGGTGGAACATGTGGCTCATAAGGAGTGGCGACATGTGCCCCAAGTATTTGTTGCATTGTACGTATGGTAGGGTCGGGATTAGAAAGGTCAGGAACAGTCCTGACTGCAGTTGGAGAAGCTGGTGGAACTCGACCGTGAGTAGGAACGTGTTGAGTTTGTTCTGGCTGATTTGGCAAGTCGATAGAAGGCAGGTCAGCCTTTGCGAAGTAAATAGGCATCTTGAAAGTAGGAAAAGTGGTAGCCGACAGTTTGGCCAAGTCTCACACTTGGCGTAATTCTTCCCTCAAGATCTCGAGTTCTTGCTCCATGCGAGCCATGTTTTCTTCATTTTGGATGTCTATCATGTTTCGAGAACCTTTAGGGGTCTCAATAGGTATCATTATGTTTGCAGCAGCGTTGAAGTCGTCTTTATCAGTCATCTTTCTTTTGGATCGAAGGTTGTATCGTGAGTAAACCAGTTTGCAAGTCGACACAAATCAACGTACTTTTGGGGATAAATAATGAAAAGAAAAGAAAACAAAGAAAAAAGGAAACTATGTTAGTTTGGAAAATATTGAAAGATGTAACAAATATATAAGTGTAACACATATATACACCAATTTGGCGACATTCAAAATGCGTCCTAATGTATAACCTCTTCTTGCCTGAGGTAGGCCTACGTTGCAATCAGTTTGATTATAAATTATCCATTTACACACATTTTAGATTTGGAGCAAACATAACTTCATTGATTAAGGTTTGGCTATTACAACGATGTAGGTGGTCAGAAGTCGAAGAAATGAAAGTACAGGGGTGGCCATAAGGCGTACAAGAGGGATAGGCCACACGGCACTTTAAAGAGCTTATAAGGGAATTCAAAGAAGAAAGATGATCTACGGCCAGGTTGGAGCATCATCATCATTATCGTCCACATCATAGTAAGGACCCGGGTGATACTCTGGAGACTCTTCAGGGCCATGCTCGGATGATATGTCTATAACCCATCCATCTCTTGGGTCATAAACGTTAGAACCCATCTCAAAAACCTCCATGTGATCTTCCCACACTTCTTCTTCTGGGTCCTCTTTGGGATCCTCCTCTAGGTCCTCTTTTGGGTTTTCTTCAGGATCCTCTTCTGGGTCTTCTTCTGGATCCTCCTCAGGATCTTCTTCTGGGTCTTCTTCAGGATCCTCTTATGGGTCTTCTTCTAGGTCTTCTTCCTAGATTAAGTAATCAACGGATCCCGGAACTATCTGATTGTTCATGGGTGTAGTGAAACCAATGCGAGGTAGCACTGATTCTCTGATCCAATCAATTTGTTGTCTGTCTACAAACCCCCAATGCCCGTGTGCGCTTGGACGAGCCATATGACTCACAGTATTCTGCCAAGCATAATACTCTAGCGTACACCAGCTTTCTTCTCCTATTTCTAAATCGATTATGGATCCCCACTCGGCTTGCAGATTTCTTATTTATTCTAGCGAGACTGACGTGAATGCATCTTCATGTGATCTTATTATTGACCATAGCTAAATGTCTTGTATAACTCCAAACTGCCGCATAACCCGAAGAGCTGCATATGGTTGGATGCCTCTGAGCCCAATTAACTCGATAATGAAAAAGTATCGAGTCATTGCAAATGCCAACCCTGTTACCCAAGAGAACTTCCATTGGATGGCGTCTCCCGTGAGGTTGTTAAATAATGTGCGCCATTCTTCCCTTCCCGTTGGTGCACCCACCCAATTTTGGAGACGGTCTTCGTGGCTTTCGATCTTGTTAGGAGGACCTATGTAGTAATCCATTTGTGGATCACGTCGGTAGAAATGTTCCCTTGCCCAAATCTGTAGCAATATACTGCATCCTCCGAAGAAATCGTGTCCCCTAATGCAGGCTGTCATTGAACGAAGAACTTCGGCGAGGATCATAGGCACCAAAGTGAATCTTTGTGGATCGTTAAAGATGCTTATAACCATCGGCAATATGTTGATGTCGATAGAATTGGACCTTATCGAGAACACTATAACTCCTAAAAAAGCCATAACGAATACTCTTGGCCTCATATGCTCCCATGCTCCGTGAGTACATTCAAATTCACGCTGATATTCATAGTAACCTTCCGAACTCCCAAACCTTTGGAAGAGATAGTCTAACTCGACGTGTCCGCCGTCCACATATCTCAATGACCAAAATATGTGTAGATCCAAAAGACTTAGAAAGTCACTTGTACATATAGTTGAGGGGTTCATCGACAGCCTCCCTCTAATCGGTCGTTCGATAAGACTACTGAACTCCTCTAGTGTAGGAGTGATCTCAAAATCAAGGAATTTGAAGATTACGGTGCTCGGTTCCCAAAACCCCATTAGCTGAGTGACAAAGATTTTATTGTATTGTGTCCCCAGAAGCGACAATAATGCTCCTAAGTGCCCTTGAATCTCTGCCCCGTGTATCCTCCGAATATTTTGCCACCAATTCTATAGAATGTGGGGCGCTGAAACGACCATTTGGATATCCGGCAAGTCTTGGTTGAGGTTCATCTTAAAAGAGGACAAAGGGTGTAATGAGTTTATTTGCTCCAAATCCGTTAAGTGTTTAAATTTGGATAATTTATATCAAATTTCACACAAAGTTTATGTCGTCGAGTTTTAAAGAAGAAACTCATTGACATTTGGGTGGTTTCCTAAACGCAACGACAATACCGTATATTGTCTTGCCTAAGGCTATGCAACATGACCTATTCTAAGAGTAAGATTTTTTTTCCTATATGACTGAGAGTGGGACTGAGTAATTGCGAGAAGGTGCACTATCTTAATTGCACCAACTCTGAAACTAAGGAATCCAAAGAGAGTTTCGGAGGAGTGCAGGAACACCCCTCGTGTGTACAGTGTGTGCTTGTACGGCCAAGACTCGATAGAATGTGCAAATGACAATGTAGGGAAAGCAAGTAGGGTTTTCAAACAAATAAGAAACACAAGTTTGGATTTCACTTGCGACCTTTCAATCAAAGCAATATATCAAATAATAAGCTGAAAATAAACACGTAATCATAAATATTATTCTTAAATTGAGTTTTTTGTAAGGTTAAAACCTAACTAAGTCTCCAGCAGAGTCGCCAAGCTGTCGCACCCTATTTTGAACCGGTCGAAACAGTTCACAACATAATATGGCTGACACTCTGATTTTGGAAAAATTACTTTTTTTTATTTTAGAGTCGCCACCTAAATTTTAAAGAAAAATATTAGAAAAACTATTTTTATGTATGTAAATATAACTCTGTTTTAATTTGCGAAACTAGTGAGATTCTAAGTAAGGGCTTTGGTTACTCGAGGGGAAGGTGTTAAGCACCCCTCAGAGCTTATCTGAAGATAGTCCTTAAGCTCAATTTAGGAAAATATGATTTAGAAAACTTGTTTATTTATTTGCTTTAAAAATCAATGATAAGTTAATTAGTTAGTTTAAAAGGAACGCAATACAAGGTACGACATATATATATCCTTATAAAATAGATTTAATAATAGTATTGTAAAATAAATAAATAAATGTACTTAAATATACGATATATTTATATGTAAAAATATATATATATAGTCGTATCATAATAAAATTATCCTAAAAATATATAGATGTTGAATTTGCGAAAATATGTCGTCTTATTAAGACGTAAAAATAAGATAGTAGTTGAGTGTAAATATGTAGTAGTATGTGATGTGTAATTTGAATGAAAATATATAGAATGGAGTTTTCTAAAAATAAAATAAAATAAAATAAATGATACTAGATGTTAAAATATTATATAAAGGTTTGTGTTCTTAAATATGTTTATTATAAAGTGTAGTATATGCATGTAAGTTGTGTAAAACATGTGAATGTTTATTATTTTATTTACATGTAAGGATAAGTTAACAATAGATTAGATTTAGTAAAATAATATGTGTAAAGTGTAGGAATAAATCATAAAAATAACATTCGAGATAGTAGTTAAAAAAGATAGATTATGTAGAGAAAATATAGAATATATACCTTTATGTGTATGACATATACGTATGTACCTTGTATTTGAACCTGTTGACATATCTAAATTTTTTGAAATAGCATGTTAATAGATTAAAATGTCTTTTAGCAATGTTTGATAAAAGAGAGTAAGAATAGTCAATACATTTTGTGAAGGGTAAAAATAGGCTTAACTATTAGGACTCATTCTATAGTCACATTTGTTTTATTAAATATATAAGCCTACTTCCCTACTTATTTTTTCCTTTAAAAAAAAATATATAATTCCTCAAGTTAATTATTTTTCGCCTTTATGTACCTCTAAATTTATTTGGGAGTCCCAATTCATGATTTTTTATTTTATTTTTTTAGATACCTAAATGAAAATTATTTCACCCTTTTAAAATTTCAATAGAGAGTTTTAGACAATAAGTTTTCCTATTTCTTAAGTGCCTAAGTCGATATATACTTCTTTTCCCCAATTTTGAAACACTAGTATTATTTTAACCTTTGAAACTTCGTTTGGAAAATTCTTAAACTATAAGTTCCTTCTCTTCAACTTAAAAAAAAAAGCTTAAAAGAGTATTATAGGTAAAAATGCTAACCCATTTCTTTAAAAAAATAGTTTTTTGCATCATTTTGTTCTAAAAGTGTTTCAACTAAATTCACAAGCAAACAAATATTGGCGTACATGAATAATCTTCAAAAATAAAAAAAAAGGACAAGCAATGTATCAAAACTTAAGAGTAAAGGTTAGCCAACATATCAAAACAATATAAGTAGGACGACGAAACTTAAGAGTAAAGTTAGCCAACATATATAAAAAAATATTAACGTTGGGTAGATAGCTTCACTCTTCATGGTCAGAAATTATAATTATAATAATAACAATATTACGTAACAAAATTTAATATTTATGAATTCAATAAAATAAAAACTAAAAAAAAGGGACTGAATAAGACTTTATTCCAGCATCATGGTAAAATTCTAAAGTGAAGAAGTGGGTTCTTAAATTCCAAACAGTTAGCCATTTACAATTTCAGTCTATCAAGGGCACAACTAGTAATCAAGAATACAGATCAGCAGAAAAATGTCACCAACACAACAGTCTAGTCAAAAATCGAAGAACACACCCGCATGCCTTTCAAATAATGCAGATGCACCAGAAAGTGATCCTTAACAAACAAAAAGGTAAAGGATCACTATTTTTTTTTATTTTAAAAGACAAGATTGATGTCAAAATATATCAACAGTATATTATTTATGTGGCAAAAATGGTCCTGTTACATTGAAACGCCTATGCTCATCACCAAATCTTGAATTTAAGGATAAGGAGAGAAGAAAGTTGCTAACCTTGTGTAGAGCAACAAACTAGAGCTTTGACGTCAAGATTCCAATTTCAAACTCACTCGAAACTCGAATTAAAAAATCGAAAACAAAAAGACGAGAAGAGAAATAATTTTCAAACTCTAAAAGAGCTCTGAAGTGTTGCGATTTTTCTCTCTTTTAGCAGTTCTTCAATCGTTTTTCTCGATGCCGCTGGATTGTTGAAAGAGAACCAAAGTTTTCTTCTTTATAGCCGATTTGGGGCCTCTACTATGTTCAAAAAATAAGTGATGGAACCTAACACCCATCAGATTAAAGGGACAACTAGCCCAAATCCGATGGTTCTTCACGCCTTTCGCCTTTTTCAGGCGTAGCAGTGCCGGTGGTAAGGCTTTTGAGGTCTGTTTTGGTTCATAAAAGATGATGGAAGGGATGTAAGGTTGATAAGAAGAGGCTATGATTGATGGACGGCGAAAAGGGATGGTGTTAGAGACCGCCGGATATTGTTGTTTTCCAGCGGTCTATAGCCGTTTTCTTTGGCAGACCTGGGAAAGGGGTGAAATGTCTGGGGATGAAGGAACTTGGGGAAGGAAAAGCGTGATTTCCTGAGAAAAGAAGAAGTTTGAGGCGATGGGGGGTTGTACTATTTTGGGAAAAGATGAAAAGGTTTTACTTAATTCGGGCCGTCTGATCATTTGATCGGACGGTTAAGATAAATCAAGGATTAAAAGGTATATATATATATATATATATATATATATATAATGGTAAAAGCTTAATTAACTAGGACCGTTAGATTTAATCATAGGATCAAGATTTAAGCTAAAGAAACACAATTCATGTGCTCGCCTACGTGGCATACACGGATTGGCCGGTTTAAGGAGACTTGGATTGTCAAAATTGCTCAAATTAAAATCATTTAAATTATAACCACTTCTTTGTTAAATAGTCATAATTTATTAAATTAAAGATAATTATTTTGCAAGACTAGCTTATTTGATGAAATTAGTCACTTTTAAAATTAAATTAATATAAATTAGTAAATCATTAATTAACTAAGCTTTCTAATTTTAATAAATGTACGAAAAATATCTATTGCGACAAAAGGAATTATATTTGAACAACAATAGATTCAATTCTTAAGAACAACATTTATTTTTAAAAAAATGAGAAAGTAAGTAGTAAGATATATATAATATGTTTAATATTTATAGGAAATAACATTTATGAAATAAATTTATCAAGTCAAATAAATAATTAAAAATCTATTTGTATTCCTATAAAAATTTCATAACATATATATTTTATTATTACTATTATTATAATTATTAATATAATTAAATGTGGAAAGCCAAAATTGGGTGTCAACAACACCGAATGGAACTTCTGCTCGCCGAAGTTCCTCCTAATCGAGGCTCAGAGTACTGTAAATTTAGGCGATAAAGGAGCGACTTGGCGATCCGCCGAGTGATCTCGGCAATCATTAGGCTTGTTTTTCCTCTTCTCTTTTTTAGCTTATGTTGTCCTTGTTGCTCATTTCTGTCCTAGCTTTGCTCCTCAATCCATATATCTGAAAATCAAGGGTTTTTCATCAGTTATTAGCACATATTAAGTATTAGAGGACACTAATTCCATACAAACAAATCCCCTAAATGAGTCCAAATCTCAAACTCATTAGAGACTCTACTAGACTCGTTTTGGTATATTGAGATTAACAAATTTAGGCTCTGATACAAACTTTTTCACGACCCAGACCATTATGTTTGGGACCCACACTAACCCTCCGGTGGGAGAACCATAACTACTAACCAACTAACCTCAAACTAAGCATTTAAAGATACGGAATCAGGTTTATATGCTAAAGGAAAAGACATAGAGTTCCCATAAACACCAAAAGTCTAACAAAACAAATGCGGAAAATAACGCCTAGAACCTAAAATCAATGTACCAAAACTTCTAACATGGAACCATAGTCTAAAGAAAATAGGTACAACCCAAACTAAACATAGGAATATCTAATGAACTAGTCTAAGTCCAAAAAGATGGACTAAACAAAAGGAGAACTCAAGGCAGCCTGGAAGAACTGGCTCACCCTTGAATTTGATCGGCGATCACTGATCTTCTAGATGAAGTCTGTCAATAGCTGCCTGAAGATACCATTTACTCAACAAAGAAAGAGCAAGTGCAATATCAGTACACAACCACAGTGTACTGGTAGGATCACGTGGCCATCCCACTAAGTGCAACATACATAAGTCATTACAACATAATAATAACATGCATACACCGAACATATACAATATCAACATCACTTACGAACAACGTACAATTTCACAATTCTCAAGATATACAGTTATGACAAGTCAATGGTCCTCTCATGGAACCCACACCAAAACTGTTAATGTACCGGTATGTGGTACCCGATCCAATATTTATACCAGAACGTGACAATCGATCTCATATTTATGACGGAACGTGGCAACTGATCCCAGTTAGTGTGTCAAAACGCAACATCTGATCCATTCAACAAGCCACAATCACAATCACAAGTATATTCTCAAATCATACAATTAAGTCATGATTCATGGAATTCATCATTCATCTATCCTATTTTACAATTAGTGTGATCAATAATGCAAAATTCGCATACATACATGTATTATAATGAAGCAAGAATAAACATACACCACACAACATTAAATCACAATCATCTCCTAGCTCAAACAAAGTTTGAATCCCCTAAGAAGCTTGATTCCTCCCTTTTCGGATTTTTTTCGCTTGTTCTTGGTCTACAAACAATAATTATAACACAGGAATCAATAAACGATGTCTAATTACCAGATTAAAGTAACCACTATCAATCCTAGATCAAACCCACCCATGATCCCAATACCCCAATTAGGGCTTTTCCCACCATCCAAACAGTTCCAAAACCCTTCCCTAATAATAATCACCCAAGAAACTAAGTTCTACGGATCAAAAAATGAATTTGGAGATTGAAAATTTTACCTTTAGCCTCAAGAATGGTGAAAAACGCTCAAGAAAACACCTGGGGTCATTCCTTAGCTCTCAAAGTCGAAAAGTGTAGAATAAAACATTTTTGAGGTTTATTACCTACTTAAGTCACGTCTGTCCCGCTATGGCGGCCCAAGTCCGGCCACAGCAGCCTCACCCTGGCGGGAAAATTCCGCCTCAGCGGCTTGCATGAAAAAAGTGAGCAAATTTAAGAATTCCAAATCCCCATTTCACAACAGACCTTCGTCCCATGACACTCAGAAACTACCCTCTCACGCTAAGATCGATTTCAGGAGTTCTACTCGCCCGAATTGAATTTCGTAAAGTGGTACGAGTTTTTTAACGTCTTAGCTATCTAATCATGTGATTAAAATCATATTTAAATCACTCAATTGTTACCAGATTTCCCTAGAATTTACTGACTCCAATTTCGTCCAAATCTGAACTAGATTGGAAAATTTCCAAATACTACCAAAAAGTTTTTCGGCCCATAATTTTTCCCTGTTGGCTTTTCTATATCAATGGAAACCGATCATTACACTGAATGACTTGGTCTTACTACAAATATAGAGGATGAATCGGTAGCAATTTATGAGGCTGTGGAATTTTGTTGGAAGAAAAAGTTAAGAAAAGTCATGATAGAAATAAACTAAGTAAGTCTCATGAAGGTGTTAATAGGGATCTAAAAATACCATGGAAATTGGAGGAGATAGGAGAGATAGTAAAAAAGAGAATGCACCAGCTGAATCCACTCATCATACATACTTTTAAAGAAGCTACCAATGTGCCAAACCTCTTAGCAAATGTGATAGTGGATTCACCGCAAACAAAGGAGTACAAAACATTTGAGGAACTATCAAGCATCATAAGAAAGCAGCTAAATAGTGAAAATGCACAAATTTCCAATTTGAGAATTAAAACAAGACGGATTAAAATAAAAAAATTGATAAAGTCAAAAGCAGCAGCAAGAAAAACTAACAGCCAAAAGAGCAAATACATTGAGGCAACAAATATTTACGGAACACACCTACATCAGGATACTACAATAAACAACTATAAACTTAATATTGTATGCCCGGAAGAAGACATTATAGTTGTAATAAAAGTTAGACGTTTACGCCCTAGCTACCAAAACAACTTCACCAAAAATCAAACAGGCAATTGGAGCAATCACCATCATTGGGGTTCAAAAGAGATTGAAGAGAGAGAGAGCCGCTACCTCAGCTTCATTTGAGAAACATCATGGAGCTCAGTAATAAAGATGGAGAAGGAACGACGATTAGGAGCAAAAAGAGAAAGGGTTTACCTGACTTTCTTGCACAAAGAACTTCAAACTTTTTACATCAGTTTCTTGAGGGTAAACTCTGATCACCTAAATTGAGGAATATTGAGTCACATAAGAAAGGGAGAAAGGACAAGAAAATGATGGAAGTAGCCTTACCATGTAACAGTGAGGATGATAGGAAGAGCTTCCACCATAAAATGCAAGGCTCGAGCTTAAAGATGACCTACAATAGGAGTCAAAACAACTAAGAATTCTTTCGACAACAAATCGGCATCTTAGGGCAACGGTGGCGGAGAATGAGAAGTATTGAGTACTCTCCTATTAGACACATATATAAATTCAAATTAGGAAACCTAATGTGTTATCTTGGCTTTTGGGCCTTGGGCCTCGTTTTGTTTAGGTTGTTCACTCTTTGCTTATTAATAAAATATGTATATGGACCGAAAAATTCACAAAAAAATATACTTCTAAACAATATTATTTAGGTTGTAGTTTTTCTAATATTTTTAGACTATTAAAATTGATAGAGTGAAAAAAAGTAATACAATTTGAGTAGAAATGTGGAATTAATTCTTTTTTTTTAGATAATTCTTATTGAAATTTAAATTTTCATAAAAACAAATTAAAAATAATATTTAATTATATATATATATATATATATATTAAATTAAATTTTTTTTTGTGCTGACATGTGACACTTTTTACTTCTCTTACATATATAGAGTTGATATTTATTTTATCTTTATTTTTTTCCATTTTAAATAATTTATTTTCAAATTTGTTTTGTTTTTATCCTATTTTTTAGAGTCTTGTAACCGAATTTAACTTCTTCTTTTTTAATTTATTTATCTAGTTTATATTAAATTTTTTAAAATTATTTTTGGTTTATTGTCATTGTTTTTATATTTTTATGCTCTAAACAATTGATTTTTATTTTTTTAAAATTTTAATTCAAAGAGCCTTAATTTTAAAATGCCAAGTGGTTTGATATTAGGCATCCACTGGGCAACTTCTAATGCTTCTACCCTTGCTTTAATATAGATGTGAAGATTCTTTCACGTCAATAAAAGCATGCTGACATAGAAATGTTTATCAAGTGGAATGTTGCATCTTTGTAAGCATAAAACTTATTTTATTTGCAATCTAGACATTAGAAGATGTCATGCATTTAATATTAAATCTTGACACTTGACAAAATTGAAATGAAAATTCCTTAAGGATTCAAAATCTAAAGCATTTGTCATTTTTTGAAAAACTTGTTTATAATCCTTAAATGAATTAAATCAATCAAGAACCTTTAAATTGTTATGAAAGTTGATGACTTGAATTGAAAATTTTGAAGAGTTTCTAAAGTAATAAATTATTTGTTTAAAAAGTTGAAGTGAGGAACTTGCAGAATTTTTTGATCCTGAAGGGATGATTCATAGAAGGAGATAGAACAAAGCACATTTCGCCGAAGCGTTTCTACACACATGAGCTCCAAATAAAATGATGATATCAATGTGCAACAAATTCGTTTGAGTGATAATCTGAAATGATCTATTCACCAAATCTTTAGCAACTACAACTTTTGAGAAGATGGTGCACAAGCTTGTAATGCGAGGATTCAAGTTTTTGGATTGATATTCTCATTAGGAGGAGTTAATACGTGATGTACTCTTTTCCCGTCACAAGGTTTTGTCCCATTAGGTTTTTCTAGTAATATTTTTAATGAGGCATCCAAGATGCGTATTATTAGGTATGTGTACTTTTTTTTCTTCATTAGAACTTTTTCCCACTGAATTTTATCTAATAAGGTTTTAACGAGACACATAATCTATCAAATAGACATTCAAGGAGGAGTGTTATAAACATATTTGTATTCTAGTGAATGTCTTTTATGTAGATTCATTTGGATAAAAGTAAGGAATCCAACTTAGTGGCCAAGTCAGTTTTCCCCTATAAATAAAAGGGTTTTCGTCATTGTAAATAAGTTGAATATATACCTCAATACCACAATATCCCTTCAAGAGTAATAAGAAGTCGTCTCTCTTCTCCCTACTACTTCCTTCTTATTATTTTATATAGTTTTATAACAAATAGTAATATATGTATTTATTTTTATTTTAGAGCCTGTTTGGTTTGACTTATAAGTTAGTCAAACCTTCTTGAAAATATTTTTAGCTTTTGGGAGTGTTTGACAAGGTTAAAAATAACTTAAAATAAGTTTAAAATGACCTTAAAAAAGTTAAAAGTGGGTATTCCCTTACTTTTCATTTTTTTAACAAGAAAATACATAATTACCCCAGTAAGACCTATTTTGAAAAAAAAAAGACACTTGAATTTTGCGGGGATTCTATTACCCCCTTTTTCTTATTTAGAATCAATTTATTATCCCATTACGTGCCTAAGTCGCATGTAGAGTGTAGTTTACACTCTGATAGCGAGTGAGCTGAGCCAAAAATTAAATAAATATTTATTTAAGCATTTATTTAATTAGAAATGTTATTTTTTTTTAAAAATTGTACTTTTTCAATTCTTTATTTTTGCTATCTTCTTTTGCATATCTCAAAAGACATAACTACCTTTTCTCTATCTTCTTCAATTTAGAAGACCCATTTACTTCACTCTTTTTTTTCTTGTCTTCTTGCTTTTGTTTGTTCCCTTTTCTTCTTCTATTCCTTCTTTTTTTTTTTTTTTTCCAAAAATTAATAATTGTGAACCTCCTTCGTTGATATTGTTCTTTTTAAAAAGATAAATAAATTGTTGTATAGTTCTTTAACATGTAAATAATGAAAAATTCTTCGATTTGAGAATATTATAGAATTCCATTACCTCTATCGTAATGGAGTTCCACTGCATAATTGTTGTAATATTGGAAAGAAGATGGTAGATTGGAGGTGATTAATAATTTTTAATTTTTAATTTGATAGTAATTTTATTTTTGATTTAACGATGATTTGATGATATAAATGGTGAACGATGATATTCTGACAATGATTTGATGGAGGCTACATCGGAGGATTGGTGGCGATGGCCGCTATGTCGAGGACTGACGGTGATGACGGCTACATCGAGAACTGGCAGCAAAGAAGAGAAGAGAAGTAGTGAAGAAAGAAGAAGAAAGAGAAGAAAAGGAAAAAGAACATGAAGTTAATAAGAAAAAACAAAAATGAAACTAAAGATTAAAATTTAACACGTGATATATAATAATTGGTGTGTGATTGCACTTCTTTTTTTGCAATTGAGGGTGGCTAAAAGTGAGATATTTGTAACACATTAAAATTGTTTAATTAAGGGGGTACTAGTAGGGGTGTCAAAAGAATATGAAAAATCGACAAAATCGAACATAACCCTACTGAACCGATTTATATCATTTTCAATAAAAGAACGGACTTTTATTTAAGTGTATAACCGTCCCGAACAATTGGAATGGTCTATTTAATTTATAATAAAAATGAAAAAAAATTCGAACAAAACTGAATAACCTTACATGTATGTAAATATATTTTATACGTTAATATGTTGAATTCAATAAATATATATATTTTATAATATTTTTCAAATATAAATATAACCTAGGTCCTATATACTATAATAGATAATACTCTATCAAACAACAAAATCTATGTAAGCACTCCAATTAAATGTTCAAGATAAAAAATACGGCAACAAGGTTTTACATTTTTAACATCTTGATGAAGAATTGAAGTGCTTAGAACATACTTGTGAAATAAATATTTTAATAATAGTATATTTTGAGGTGATACTTTAAAAGTACAAAATATTCGAAAATTAATAGAATCGTACCGATACCGAAGAGAAACCGATATTATTGAGATGATTTTGGAAACAAATATCTAATTTTGGTTATACATTATAAAATACCCAAAAAATTAGGATGATATAATTTAAAAAAAATAACCGATCAACCGTTTCATTGACACCCTTAGGTACTAGGATCCCCGCAAAGTTCAAGTGTCTTTTTAAAAAACAAGTCTTACTTTAATAGGATAGTTATGTATTTTCTCTTAGAGCCTGTTTGGATTGACTTAAAAGTTGGTCAAACTTACTTATAAGTTATTTTTAGCTTTTGGAATTGTTTGACAATATTAAAAATAGCTTAAAATAAGTTACAAATGACTTTAAAAAGTTATAAATAAAAAGTAGGTCTCCCCTCCTTTTTATTTTTGATTTAAAAGTCATTTAAATTTGACTTTTTATTTTTTGACTTAAGGACTACTTTGTTAAGTGAAACGACCCCAAAAATGCCCGAAAATGTGCTTCGGAAACACCTATAATTATAATTTCCATATATCTCAAAATCCGTGCATGATTTCGAAAATTCGACTTCATATTCTTATTCAGGGGGTCAAATTGAGTGGGAAATGGGTCTAACCCAAATTTTAGAGCAACCGTATCAAAATCCGAAATTTCCAAGTGAAGCCT
>JAJOOF010015593.1:0-30644 GCA_029582545.1 Solanum lignicaule
ATAAGACTTTTCCTTTTAGTTATGTTTTGACTATGAGGGTGAGCCCAGTTGTTTGTCTTGGCCCTCGCTAAAGTACCTATGTTTAGAGGTGGTGTTGGACAAGTTGTGTATTATGCTTGAGCTTGACTCATCTATGGTATTTATGTATCATTTCTTCTTCTTTTTTTCTGAAAAACCAAACCAAATCGATAAAATAAAACCGATTTTATTTGGGTTTGATTTGGTTTGGTTTTAGATTTTTGAAAACCGATAGTATTTGGTTTGGTTATGGTTTTATTCGAAAAAAACCGAAGAAATAACCGAACCGAACCGATGAATTATATACATATATTTTGTTAATATACATACTTAATATATTATTTTTATAAACAATTTTAAAGATCTTATACATATTTTCATTAAAATTTCTTTATAATTTACTTATTGAAAGCAAAAATGCCCAAGATGAAACATTTATCTTATTGATTTCATGTATATGAGTGTCTATGTTAATTCTTTGTGGGACTGAAAATGTTATTGTCTCTCCTTCTAGGCCAATATAGTGAATTTTAAAGCTTTATTGATAGTAAATTTAGTGATTGAAAGTTTAGTAATTTAAGTCATTCTAACTATTTTTCGTTTTGAATAGATTGTTGTCATTTTTTTCACATTTTAAATGAATTATTTCTTTTATTTTTGTGTATGGTTAATAATTGAATAACCGAACCAAACCAAACCGAAACCGATAATCACCAAACCGATAAATGTATATTATATTTGGTTTGGTTTGATTTTGATAATTTTAAAACTGATTAAGTTGGTTTGATTTTGATTTTGACCAATAATCGATCCAAACCAACCCGTGAACACCCCTAATAATAACTCTAAACTTTATATCATCATCATACTTAATAAGGGAGAGTTTTTTAGCCATTCAAGGGCAAACCTATCATTTCCGCAAAAGAGATATTTTCCATCCAGTCAAGGGCAGACCCGTCATTTCCCCATAAGGTATTATCCAAAGGGCTAAGATTTCAGACATTCCACAGGCAGAAGTGTCATTTCCCCCCTGTGGTTATCCCTGCCGCGTGTCTTTTACTTGGATTCACAAGGATGCACTTGTTGCATCGTTTTGAAAAGCTCCATTATTTCTATGGGAAAACACCACATTCTCACTCAAATCAATACTCTTCAGAGGTTATCTTTTGCGAACAAACAAAAAGGTAGAATTATGCATTTTTCACTTGAGATGCTTATGTTTCTACATTGTCTGATTTTTCTTCTGTAAATTCTTGCTGCTGCAAAATCTTTTCTGATTTGCCTTTAACTCGATCGTGTTGGATGACTTTTGTTCTTTCGAGTTACTTCCTTTCTGCAAGAGCTTTAATTTATTGAGTTACTGAAGCAATTGTGAGACCTTGACAAAACGTAGGAGCTGCAATATTAGAACACAAAAAACTTCATATAAAGTATAAAAAGTGATAACCAACAAAAAATAGAAGGGAAAAAAAAAGGATCATCTTCTGACCCCGAATATGTATTCCATAATAATATTGAGGTGTGGGATAAAGGAACTACCTATTTCCAACTTGAATTCTTCATTGTATTTCAGTAATAGTTTGCTTGGAGGTTTACATTTGTAACAATATAGTGACAAGTTTGTACTCTATAGGTAAGATATATAGTTCCTGGTTATACTTACTTCAACTTAAAATTACATAGTAGGTACGGGTAGTAATGAAAAGAGGTTCAGTGTGGATTTGACGAAGTTTTGCGTTATTATTTTAGGTGACGATATCGTTCTGAGTTAGTTTTTTTGCATTGTAATTGCAATCAATAAACTACTCTCTGGTTCTCTCTGCTTTCTACTTTATTGTCACTTTTATTAGTCTATTAGGATTCTGAGTCTCAAACATTAGTCGACTGTCCAGCGTTAACATAAAAAACATCACTATGTGTTAAACTTGTGAAAGAGTTATTAAAAGTGATACACAGATAGATGGTGATAGCTGAGGTGAGAAAAGAAAAAGAGAACAACCAAATGTTCACGTGTTGGTGATAGTTCAGTTAGAAAAAGAAAAAGGGAACAATCAATTGCTCACTTGTAAAATACTTATAAAAAACATCACTACGTGTTAAACTTGTGAAAGAGTTATTAAAAGTGATGCACAAATAGATGGTGATAGCTGAGGTGGGAAAAGAAAAAGATAACAACCAAATGTTCACGTGTTGGTGATAGTTCAGTTAGAAAAAGAAAAAGAGAACAACCCATTGCTCACTTGTAAAATACTTTGTAGGACAACCGCAAATAACCAACAATTAAGTTGGGAGTAAAAAGACCAAAACTTTGTAGGACAACCGCATCATTTTGAAGATTTGGACAATGTAAATAGTTTCACTGTTGCAAACTGTGTTACATGCCAGTAGTTAGATACCTTTCGGTACTCTCTATTTTCTACATCGTTGTCACTCTTAGTAGTCTGTTAGGATCTAGATGTCTGTCAAATTTTACCAAGCAATTATTAAAAAGAACGAACAGGTAACACTTATAAGATGGATTAGTAACAACAGAAATAAGGAAGAAATCAACTCTTGATTGTTACTTGGATATAGTGCAAAAAAACTGAGGAAAAATTACAGAAAAATGAATGAGATGATACCTAAAGGGGCAAAACCAGCAAAAAAACTGAGGAAAAATTACAGAAAAATGAATGAGATGATACCAAAAGGGGCAAAACCATTAAGAGTAACATAAGAAAGGCGAAGCAACAGAAATAGAGGTCTGATTTTGGCCACAGAAGTACCTGTAGAGGCATCATTTTGATTTTCATCTGAGGCATTAATTGACCTGCCCAGTGTTATCCAACAGAACATAAAAAACCATTAGTTTTCTCCTTATAATACGTAGATGCTGATAGTTTAGGGAGGAAAATAGAGGGAGAACAAATTGTTCACGGGTGAAACTCGCGAAAAAGTTATAAAGAATGATACGTACATAGTGATAATTCAAGTAGGAAAAGAAAAGGAGAACAACCAAATGTTCACATGAGTCTCGCGAAAAAGTAATAGTTCAAGTGTGTTTGTTTCCATTATCTCTTCAATTAACTTGTAAAATGTGGATTTGATAATCAGGGAACTTACGGACTGAAATTGTGTAATTCGAGTAGAAAAAATTGAAGCTGTAATATTGACTTCGTTGACTGAATTATTTTTTTGCTATTTCCCTTGACCTGCCATCTGACTTTTCTGCTAATTAGAGTGATTTTAGAAATAAAATCTTCGTTTAAATTTTAGTTCTGACTGATACAATGGATGGTTACTTCTCCTTCTAAAGGATTTTGGAGCTCACATTTCTCCAGCTAAGGAAACAAAGGCTATACTCTTCACTGACAAACGTAAGTCCCTCCATTTCTGTGTTCTACATATTGACTTATATTAATAAAATATATACTGTGCTGTTCTTTATTTTACCTTAGTTCCTCCATTTTTGTGTTCTACATATTTGCTTATATATTAATATACTGTTCTGGTTTTTATTTTATCTGCATAACTCTTTCTGCCTCGATCCTAATTGGACGCTAAGATTTTACCTTGAATAAAAGAATTTTACTGAATATTTGCCATCAGATGTCTGGCACCAAACGCAAAATGGATGCAGTCCTAAAAAATCTTAGAACTCAAATTGCCACCCGAAAAAAGGGTAGCTCTTCTAGCACGACGCCACGCAGAATACTCTGCTTGAAAGCGTGCTCTTTCCCAAAATCTTCCCACTATTCCCCTTGACTCTGACTCTCAAACTATAACTCCACCGCAACCTATTATGTTCACTCAAAATAAACCTTCAGCTACTACCTCCTAAGCTCAATAAATTCACTGTGACAATGTCTATGAAATAGGTGAGTACCGATTAAAGTTACTCACAAATAATGATTGAACAATTACCTTATATACACATCAATTACCTTTCGTTTGCTTCTTTCTAAATTGTTCTTCCATTCTGCAGAATCTGAACTAACCGGAATGAAATATCCCAATGTCAACACACTGCCCTGTAGTCCTCCTCATTTAATAAATTGCCTCCTTTCTATCAATAATGAAGTAAGAAACTTACAAATCTACTTTTATGATAATGATGTTGACATAATTAACAAAATGTTATTCTCCGAAAATCTTAACTGATCAGTTATTGCGAAGTTGGTTGACATTTTAAAGATTAATCCATACTCTATGTTTCTGAAATCCTTAACGAGCATTCCAAACTTACCTTATTTCTATATTGCACTTAAATGTGATTCTGCAATGGATCAACGAACATATAATTTACCCAGTGTTCCATAGGTTGCTGGTATATGGGTTGATGATGAATCAAATAATACTATTTCTACTCCCCATATTAGAATATATACTCATTCCAATAATAGCCAACTGGTGCACTATTATTATGGTTGTTACGACTCACTACAATATCCTTTGTTATTTCCCCACGGGGAAAATGGATGGCATTGCGGCATTCAAAGATTAATACGGCAACCCATTTTGTCCAGAAAACGTTCTACTTCTAATAATGAAGAGCTTCCTGCTGTATCTAATTGGTGCTCAGTTGATGGTCTTCTTAATGTTGAAGAACAACTCTTACATAAACAAAGACAAGAAAAAACACAATCTCATGCCGCGAGTATTATTGTTAGAAGCTTCAAATTAGAGATGATGAAGAAAACGGTACTATACATTTTGGCAGATTATTCCAACAATATTCTGTGGATGAAGTTGAAACACAGAGATTAGACTTTCTGTTATTCAATCAAGATTTATTTCGGCATGAAGTATTGGCTGGGCTTGTGGATCTTCTAAGGCAAGGAGAAAGAGACACCTCAAACATTGGGATAAAAACATTCCTCCCTGTGAGTTTCACTGTAGGTCCACGGGTCATGTGCCGTCGATATATGGACGCTATTGCATTAGTACAACAGTTTGGAAAACCCGATATTTTTCTAACTATGAAAGGTAATCCTTTCTGGCCAGAAATACAAGATTTCTTATTACCAACTGATGAGGTCCAAAATAGACCCGATTTAATTACTCGAATATTTAAGGCAAAGGTCAAAGAATTAAAGATGGATATTGTTAAGAGAAAAATCTTTGGTAAAATTGATGCTTTTGTGTACACGGTAGAATTTCAAAAGCGTGGTTTACCCCATGCACATTTACTTATCATACTTGCTGATGAATATAAATTATTACTTCCTCCGTCCCAATTTATGTGATACTTTACGGATTTCGAGATTCAAACGAGTCTATCTTTGACCGTAAATTTTTCATACATGTTTTAAATATTTTGAATTGTCAATTATTATGACTTATAATACTTTTTACAGAGTTTATCAATATATAAATTTCATTTCAAAAAAATTGAAGATTCTATACGTAAATTGTCGATTAAACTTGAACTGTTTGACTCTCAAAAAATAAAAAGTGCCACATAAATTGGGACAGAGGGAGTAACTCTTGAAGCCTATGATCGACTTGTTTGTGCTGAAATACCCGACCCTACTACAAATAGTTCCTTAGTTATTTTAAACATATGATGCATGGTCCTTGTGGAGTTTTATATTCTAATAATCCATGCATGAAAATATCAGGTCATTGTAAGTTTAAATACACTCAAAACTATGCCAATGAAACATCTAAAGGTAAGAATTCCTACCCAATTTACCGAAGACGAAATACTGCTAAATATTTTAAGATTAGAAATCAATATTTAGATAATTCATGGGTTGTTCTTTACAATCCATACATCTTAGCGAAATTTAATTGTCACATAAATGTTGAAATTTGCTCAGACGTTAAAGCTGTCAAGTATATTTACAAATATATCTGCAAAGGACATGATAAAATTGCTTTTCATATAGACAATAATGATTCTAATATAGAAATAGATGAAATAAATGATTATCGATCAGCTAGATGGATTTCACCGCCAGAAGCTATGTGGTGTCTGTTTGCCTTTTCTATTAGCGAAATGACTCCTGCAATTTATCATCTTCAGCTTCATCTTTAAGGACAACAATTTATTTAATTTAGGACAACCACAAATCTGAATTCAGTGTTGAATAATCCCGCAGTTAAAAGAACTATGTTAACAAAATTCTTCTCAATGAACAAAACAAATCAAGCTGCAATTGAACTTAACTTATTATACAAAGAATTTCCAGAGCATTTCGTTTGGTCTACAAGAGATAAAGTGTGGACAAGAAGAAAACAAGGTAACGTTATTGGCCGTGTCGTCACCTGTCATACTATCTTCGACTATTGGTGATGAACATAAGAGGGCCTAAATCTTACGAAGATCTTAAAATTGTTAATGAAAGATATTATACCACATTTACAGAGGCAGCTGAAAAAAGCGGCTTGCTTGCTTGTGATAATAACTTAGTTGAATGCATGTCAGAGGCTACTGATTATCAAATGTCATATAGCCTCGGGCATTTATTTGCAACACTTCTGCTAATCCAAAAGAACTGTGGCAGAAATTTGAACGTCCTATGCCCGAAGATTTTACAAATATGCCAAACATAGAAGCAAATGACATTTGTTATTCAGTCTTAAATCACATCAACGATAGCTTACATTCAATGGGCCATAATGTGAATGAATTCAAGCTCATATCGAAAAATATCTCCTCCGCTACATCTTCTAGTATAATACAACAAACTAAAGACATCCATCTAGAACGAAACATAATTGTTACTACAGAAGCCTATTGTACATACACATTTGAACAAAGAACAACAAAAGGCTTACAACGCTATCCTTACTAGAATTTCCCTAAATGAATCAAGAGCTTTCTTCATTGATGGTCGTGGAGGAACTGGCAAAACGCCTGTGCCTTAATAGCTGCTGTGCGATTTAAAGGATTTACAACGTTAGCTACTGCAACTTTTGGTGTTGCAGCTTCTGTACTTCCTGGCGGACGAACTGCTTATTCACGCTTTAAGCTTCCTCTTGACACACGTGAGTACTTGTAACATTAGTAAACAAAGTTCACTTGCTTCTTTAATTCGAGATGCAAAACTGATAATATGGGATGAAGATCAATGGCAAAAAAAAACTTATTGAAACTTTAGATTCATTTTTAAAAGATATTATGTACACATACATGCTCTTTGGTGGAAACGTTATTGTTTTTGGTGGTGACTTTAGACAAATTTTGTGAGTTTATCAATGAAAGTTTATTAAACTCTAACATTTGGAATCAACTTGAAAAATATCAACTGGTACAAAATATGCGTGCCAGAACAGATCCCACCTTCTGTGAGTATTTGCTAAAGATTGGACAGGGCAAAGAAACTGTAAATGACTTCGGTAAAATTGAAATTCCACAATCTTTTCTTATTTTCCATTTATAAATGAAAAAGAATCATTAGACATTTTATTTAAAGCTATTCATCCAAACTTAAACATGGTCATTGAAGATATATCCTCCATAACATCCCGTGTTATTTTACCGATATCACCTGCTCCAATGGATACAACAGGAAGCAGCAAAAGGAAGATCGAAAATCCTATCACAAACAAAAAAGGCAAGCAAGAGGCCACTTCCCATCACATGTATGTTCTAGAGGTGAAAACTCTCCCTCCAAAATACTATAACAAGGTATATAAAATTCTTCATAAACTATACCATTTTACCTTTTCAGAACTGTTACTTCCTACATTCATCACTTCAACTAACTGCTGTATTTTAATTTTTTTATCAGTGAAAAGCCATGTCGCTTACATTTTGCAATATGATTGGATCTATTTTTTGTCATTGCTGCAAGCATAGCCATAATGGACCGCTTTCCTTTTGCCTATGTAAATAAAATGTACATACGTATGTTATAAAACTTGGCTCCAACACCTAATATATAATTTTGATATATATATTGATATATGTCACAGTTATTATGTACTTAATATGCAATCTTCATAAATGAGTCTCACTTGAAATGTTGGGCCCGTGTAAGGCACGAGCGAGTTTGATATTGACGTGGAAATAAAGAAGGCGTCGTTATGTTTTAAATATATTACATAACTTTTGTGCAAGGTTATACAGAAAAACAGATGTTAATGTTACAATTGCACGTAGGGCTATTGAAGTTGTATTTTGAAATGAGTCAACAAGTGGCCTGGTGCTGTTATCTGCCAAAAAAGGTCAAAAGTTTAGTTGTCGCCTGAGAATGGTGATTATATGAAATATTGTTGGAAATAAAGTTTGCTGGCCTTTGTATCATGGCAAAAACTATACAAAGTGGTCGGACAATTGATTCATTTTTGGAGAAATTCAAAAGTGAGCAAGCTTTGTATTTCCTGTAAAGTAAAAACATGATATCAAATATTTGTATTTGAGATTATGATATAAACAAATGAAATTGCATGCACCTTTTTTGTACAGAAGTCACAAGTAGTTGCCAAAAAGTTTGGATAAACTATACAAATTGTTTTGGGAGAAAATGTTTGGTTAGTATGTGATAGAAATAGTAGTTGAAGAAAGGATTAGGGGCAGAAAGGTGGTAATTACCTCCAAATTGATTTTTCTGGAGTTGGTGGCTTCAGTTTCTGTTTTATTTTGAATGATGATGATTCAACCCCGTTCACTGGTTGTTTTGGTTCAAATTCTTGTTTTCTTTTGCTTCCTTACTGGATATTGGTTGTGTTGGGTGCTGGAAGAGTATTTTCCTTTTCAACGCATGACTGGATATATAGTTTTGCAGCAGTTGCGTTTGAAGTACAGGCAAACGCTTTCTTGGCTCGAATAGAAAAGATCTTGTTGATAAAGCTTGTGTAGATATCTTTTATAGGTGGACAATTGCTCTAGGAGAGAGAAAAGTATAAATCATTTTAACAAGTTTATTTATGTAAAAATTACACATATATTATTTAGTCAGAACCTATACCTTAGTGGAAGCTCTTCGTAAATTTGTTCTGCAGTTAGGGATAATAATTTCTCTCCTTCTTTGACCTTCTTTGACCATGATCATCCCTGTTGTTGAGCCAGAGTTATCTTCGAGATTTACATCAAATTGATACCTGTGGCATTGTATGTTTAGAAATTAGAATACCATTATTGTTTTATTAAGAATTAGAAGAAGTTGATATTGTTGGTATAGTAATAAAGTACCTCGGGATGAGCATTTTTTGTTGGTTGCAGTTCATACAATGAATTTTTATGATGATTGGATAACAGACTTTCTGTCAGCAATTGGAACATACTAAAACATAGTATCTCTTTTGGTCACTCGGGAAGGATATCTTTGCTTCAATTGAAAATGTTTGTCCCTGTGTTGGGAAAAGAACGAGTGTAAGTATTTGTAGTAAGTTTTAACATTAAATAATGAATGAGTTTTTTACCAACATCTACTTGGGATTCAGCGTTTGCAATTGGGATGACTTGTTCATCTACTGGAACAGAGATGACATATCCATATTTTGATGTGCTCCTCAAAGTAAATGAAGTAAGTGTTCCTTTGTTCTGTGTGACCCTACATATAATCCCAAAGAAGGTTAATTGCTGATAATGCTAAATTTATATATAAAAAAAGAGACAGTAAGAATATATTAAGGAGCACTATAATACCATGCTTGTTGCTGCTGGCATTGTGGATAAGGTGGATCAATTAGAATGGTTGTGTTGAATTTGGTCGTCAATGATACAACCGTGTTAATTAATTAGATATTAAGAAATTTGAACTCGAAGAGGAATTTTTAATATGCAAGATCATTCAAAGCTAGTATATTAAGAGAAATAAGTCATTACTGAATAATTGCATCCAAACATGTATTGGCAGTACCATAGCAAGGAAAATCAGTATCAATAGTGTGAGGCGCAAGGAACAAGGGAGGCAAATAGAGTTGAGTAGACCCAAAACAAGGTTTACACTTTACATGCAATAATATGAAGGTAAGGGTTAATGCTTATACATACACAGGTAAAACATATATGACATGAAATTTCAGTAGTTAACAATCCTTATACTGACAATGAATCACTAAATAGAAATATCATACTTCATAGGAGGTAAATAATGGTTGAATAAGCTACAAAGGAGGACATAGTAGCTTCATTTAATTTTGATGTTTGTTTTATGGATAGTTCATTCACCGCAACTACTAGATCATAGATGTCTCCACTGAAATCAAAATTTTTAGTTGGATCGCTACCATTTGGGGGGATGTACATAGACTTTATCCCCAAGTCATGTCAAAATGCTATCGAGATAGTGTCTAATATGTGACTAAAACTTGCTCTTCGTTTGACTGACATGCTATTAATTAAGATGCATGATATGATGACCAAAGTGAAATTTTATTACTATACCAACAATATCAACTTCTTAATAACAAATAATGGTATTCTAATTTCTAAACATACAATGCCACAAGTGTCGATTTGATGTAAATCTCGAAGATAACTTTGGCTCAACAGGGATAATCATGAACAAAGAAGGAGAGAAATTATTATCCCTAATTGTAGAACAAATTTATGAAAGAGCTTCCACTAAGGTATAGGTTCCGACTAAATAATATATGAATAATTTTTATATGAATAAACTTGTCAGAATGACTTATACTTTTCGCTCTCCTAGAGAAACTGTCCACCTATAAAAGATATCTACACAAGCTTTATCAACAAGATATTTCTATTCGAGCCAAGAAAGCATTTACCCGTACTTCAAACGCAATTGCTGCAAAACTATATAGCCATTCATGCGTTGAAAAGGAAAATACTCTTCCAGCACCAAACACAACCAATATCTAGGAAGGAAGCAAAAGAAAACTAGAAGATGAACCAGAACAAGTCAGTGAACGGGTTGAATCATCATCACTCAAAATGAAACAGAAACTGGAGCCACCAACTCCAGAAAAATCAATTTGGAGGTAGTTACCACCTTTCTTCCCCTAATCCTTTCTTCAACTACTATTTCTATTACATACTAACCAAACATTTTCTCCCAAAACAATTTTTATAGTTTATCCAAACTTTTTGGCAGCTACTTTTGACTTCTGTACAAAAAAGGTACATGCAATTCCATTTGTTTATATCATAATCCAAATACAAATATTTGATGTCATGTTTTTACTTTACAGAAAATACAAAGCTTGCTCACTTTTGAATTTCTCCAAAAATGAATCAGTTGCCCGACCACTTTGTACAGTTTCTGCCATGATACAAAAGCCAGCAAACTTTATTGCCAACAATATTCTATATAATTACATTCTCAGGCGACATCTAAACTTTTGACCTTTTTTGGCAGATAACGGCACCAGGCCACTTTTGTTGACGCATTTTAAAATCCAACTTCAACAGCCCTACGTGCAACTATAACATTAACATCTGTTTTTTCTCTTTCACAACAAGCTTTCTGTATAGCATTGCACAAAAGTTATGTAATATATTTAAAAAATAATGCCGCCCTCTTTATTTTCACGTCAATATCAAACTCGCCCGTGCTTGCACGGGCCTAACATTTCAAGTGAGACACATATATGAAGATTGCATATTAAGTACCTAACAACTGTGACACATCTATATATATCAAAATTATATATTAGGTGTTGGAGCCAAGTTTTATAACATAGGTATGTACATTTTATTCATATAGGCAAAAGGAAAATGGTCTGTTATGGCTCTGCTTGCTGCAACGACAAAAAATGGCTTTAATCATATTGCAAAATGTAGGCGACATGGCTTTTCACTGATAAAAAAATTAAAATACAACAGTTAGTTGAAGTGTTGAATGTAGTAAGTAGCAGTTCTGAAAAGGTAAAATGGTATAGTTTATATACCTTGTTATAGTGTTTTGGAGGAGGAGTTTTCACCTCTAGAACATGCCTATGGTGGGAAGTGGACTCTTGCTTGTCTTTTTTGTTTGTGACAGGATTTTTAGAACATGCCCGTGATGGGAAGTGGCCTCTTGCTTGTCTTTTTTGTTTGTGACAAGATTTTCAATCTTCCTTTTGCTGTATCCATTGGAGCAGGTGATGTCGTTAAAATAACACAGGATGTTAATTATAGAGGATATATCTTCACAACAAGCTTTATGTATAACCTTGCACAAAAGTTATGTAATATATTTAAAACATAACAGTGTCTTCTTTATTTCCACGTCAATATTAAAGGCATGGGCACTCACCCCTAGTATATATATATACATAAAAGATGTAACTGTACAAAATTAAACAAAATAACCATTCAATCATTGTTATAACAAAATATGGCCCAATTATTATTTGAGAAACTTTCGCATATATCCATTCAAAAATAGTTTAATTATGCTCTATAGCTATAATTTGCTAATTACGATTCGTAGTTACATGTTTTAGGGAGGAGAGTAGCGAGCAAGATTGGCAGAAGGAGGAGTGAGGCGAGCGAAATTGGGAGAAGAAGGAGAGAGGCGAGCGAGAGAGGGCAATAATTTGTATAATTCGCATCTCATTTGTATAATTCGCGGGCACGTTTGTATAATTGGCGTATTTTTGTATAATTGAGTAATATAAAGTCTGGAATTATATAGTTATGATAGAACTCTAAATAACGAATCGATACAAACATAAACATATGAATTTTAAATAGTTATACAAATTACATTATATAAATCATTTTATTCAAAATTTGAAAACTACACGTTTATACAAACTTTAAAAAGTTATACACAAAAAGATTGAATGCATATGGTGACAAAACAAAAAAATCAAAGGAAATCATCGTCATATACAAATACAAACCAATGTATACAAATACAAATCAAACGAAGAATTGTTAGTTGCGAATCATACAAATGTAGCGATTTATACAAATGTGGCTAATTATACAAATTCGAAGTCAGCCCACATAATTAATTGTTAATGTTAGTCGCGAGTGGTGATTATAGCAAACTATAGCTATGATGAGTAATCAAGTAGTATAAATTTGTTTAACCGAGTAATTTTTTCTTATTATTTTATAACTATATATAAAAGGTATTTGGATTTGCTTAAAAGTTCGTCAAACCTACTTTTAAGTCAATATTTGACTTCATGAAGTGTTTGGTAAACATAAAAAGTAACTTAAAATAAGTCAAAAATGACTTTAAATAAGTTAGGAAGTGTTTAGTAAGGTAAAAAATGACTTAAAATAAGTCAAAAGTTTAAACTAGGTCTCCCCCTACTTTTATTTTTTGACTTAAAAGTCATTTTAGTGTGACTTTTTATTTTGGAAAAATTACGCGGATAAGCAAACATATACTAGTTAATTAACTAACATAGTTATAGTTTGAATTAATTACGGCTGACAGCTTAATTTTAGTTGTAATTACGTCACATATTACATATACAAATACAGATTTTATATATATATATACATATACAATTAGCCTCTGTCCACTGTCTGCCTTCTCTCGCTCGCCTCTCTCCTCTTTCTCCCAATCTCGCTCGCCTCTCTCCTCCCTCCTCCCTCTCCCAATCTCATTCGCTAGATATACATATACATATGTATATTAGTTGCATATATACAATTAACTGATAGATATACATATACAATTCGCTCGCCTCTCTCTCCACTCTCTGCCCTCTCTCGCTCTCCTCTTTCTCTTCCAATCTCGCTCGCCTTTCTTCTCTCTCTCTCCCAATCTCGCTTGCCTTTCTTCTCTCTCTCTCCCAATCTCGCTCGTCAGATATAAAAATACATATGTATATCAGTTGCATATATACAATTATTTGATAGATATACATATACAATTCGCCTCTCTCCACTCTCTGTCCTTTATCTCGCCTCTCTCCTCCCTCTAACATTTAGCTATGAATCGAAATTAACAAACTATAGCTATGGATCATAATTAATTTATTTTTAAGTGAATATATGCGAAAATTCTCCTTTTATTTTTGACTTAGAATCTATTTTTTAAGCCAATCCAAACGGGATCATAGTCATATAGTTTTATTTTCCTCCTTGTTTTCTGCTTCGTCCTCCTCTCCTTCTCTTCTTTCTTTATTTTTTCTTTGATCTTCTTCCGGCCATTAATGATTACTTTCCTCCTCATTCCTTATTTCTTCGTTGATTTTCTTCTCCCTTCCATGTTTAAAGCTTGTTGCTCGACTTTAAAATTGATGTGCAGGAAATGTGAGTTGTTTCAAGTGAATAAGATATCAAAAGACTCGAAAAATTGGAGAGGAACTCATATCTAAATTTTGGGACTGTTTAAAGAAGATTTGAGTTGGTTGGGATTGAAAAATAATTGAACAGTGTATACTTTACTGTATAAAAAATATATATAGATGTATATAAATCACTGATACATAAATATACATGATCTGATACATAAATATACATGATTATACACTATTTATATAATATCGATACATCATATGTCCATTTTGTTGAAAACAATTTTTGGTGGATGTATATATTGGTAACCCTAGTATAACTGAACCACGAGGTTTAAGGCGGTGTTTGGATTGACTTTTTTTAAGTGACTTATAAGTTAAAAGTTAATATTGGGTCTTTGGTTGGGAGCAAGTTATCTCGAGACTAATTATCTCGGGATAAATTATCCTGATATAAGTTATTCCACCATGTATATGAAATAACTTATCCCATTACTATGATATAAATGATGTGATGAATAATCTAAGGACTAACTAATGCCTCAAACTAAACATATGATAAAATGATTTTGCATTTTGTTCTAAACGACTCCTAAAAGTCATACGTTAGGAACATCTAACTTTTGACTCTTTTTTTTTAGCCTAAAAGAAAGTGATTAAAAATACTTTGTGTTACTCAAATACTTTCAAAATTAAAAAAAAAACATAAAAAACAAAAACCACTTAAACTAAATCAATTCAAACTCCCACTAAGTGTCTTTTTTCTCTCTTAACTCCAAAAGGCTTACCATAGGAGTCCAATCGTTTTGTGCCATTTGATTGTGTGGACATGACCCACTCTGTGCAGAACTGGCTTAAGCGTATAGACATGAAGTCTAATATGGTGTCCGACCCAATTTGGTACCATATTTTGATGTTAAAATCTGGGAAAAACTACATAATTATACAAATAT
Source organism: Solanum lignicaule (assembly GCA_029582545.1). Taxonomy (NCBI): domain Eukaryota; kingdom Viridiplantae; phylum Streptophyta; class Magnoliopsida; order Solanales; family Solanaceae; genus Solanum; species Solanum lignicaule. The sequence goes on from JAJOOF010015593.1 coordinate 15,054, forward strand.
TACTATGAATATAATGTATTTGGAACATATTACATCTAATTTAATCAACATGTATCTGAGATACATGTATTTGAGTGCGCCAAATACATCTATTCGGTGAAGTAAATGTGGCACAAAAGATAATTTCAAAAACTATAAGTGAAAACATATAATTAGATCCTAAACTAATGAAATTTGTATTATTTGAGACACTTGTAGAGAAATGAAGCAACAAGGGAGTCAACCTATACATAAATCCAATTGTATATTTTACACAGTTGACTTGAGAAAGTTCCCTGTCTTTACTACTCCTATTGTTACAAAATAAATAATTTTTTAAGGCGTGTTATTACACTCCTTAATAAAGTTAGTTAAAAATTAGGTATAATATATAAACATGCCCTTTATTTTGGTTTCTGTTAGTATATATGCATTTAATGTTGAGTGTGCACAAGTAAATACATAAACTTGTATGGAGTCTGTTGTAACACCCCGATTTTTTGAAACGTCTAAATTAACTCGTACCTTCGTGGAAAGATAAAGAGGGTGAGTAATAAATTAAGAATGATGTGGTATGTCATATTTTAAGTGTTCAAGGGTTGTATCTCAAGTTTTGAAGTTAGGTAAGTCGCAAAATAAAAGTTGGCGAAAGTTATCGTAAATTCCTTTTTAAAGATTTCTCTGAAATTTGGGTAAAATGTCTCAGAGGTTTTCTCCCAATTTATAAAGAGTTATGGGTCCCACAACCTATTGAATCGAAGGTATACGATTCTAGTTTCCAACACAACAAACCATTTGTTCATATGACTTTAGAATAGAGAGATATTCACATTTTTCCGTGACTGCGCAAGCAAGCACATGAGGTGGATCCCCTAGGTCGGTGGAAGCTTATAAGATAACATCTTCTTCATTTTTCTTCATTCTAACTCTAGGACCTTTCTGAGATTTTGAGGGCAGTTGGCGAGGTTGCCTATTAGTTAGCTTTACCTCCAGTACTATTGGCTATCCACCCAATTTTCCATATTTCGATGATGCGTTGGTATGTTCCAGATGAGTCTTATGTGCTTCAGTATGATTCAGTTGAGTTGGATGACCGTCTGACCTTTATGAGGAGCCGGTTGCCATTCTAGCCAGAGATGTCAGGCTGTTGCAGTCGAGAGCCATTCCGGTTGTTAAGGTCCGTTGGAGGCATCGTCCAATTGAGGAGGCTACCTGAGAGACCGAGCGGGAGCAGTTCCCAACTTATTTGAGCCTTTAGGTACTTCTTGACTCTTACTTTTGCAAACGAAAGTCTTTTTTTTAGTAGTGGATGTTGTAATGACCCTCCAGGTCATTTTTGCCTTAATGCCTCCTTTTCTTCGTTTAAAGCGTTCCTATAGCGGTCTCAAGTCATTTATGATTTGTTGGCACTGACTGTTCGGTCGACTGGTCGTTCGTTTGGGTTTTATGCCCGTTTCCTCGTTTTGGAGCTTTCGAAACTTAAATAGTTGACTTTAGTCAAAACGTCAGGTAAACACCCTCAGAATGGAATTTTGATGGTTCCATCAGCTCTGGAATGGCCAAATTAGGCTAGTAGAATGGTTGGCACGAGTATCGAGGCCTTCGATGTGAGTTTGGACTATTCAGATTTAGGCATTTTAACCTTTGAAATTTGGCCTAAGGTTGTCTTTGGTCAACATTCTTGGAAAACGCACTCGGATGAAAAATTCGTCAGCACGGTTAGTTTTAGAAAGTCGAGTTTGGTCTAGAACAACCTTTCGTTCGACTCCCGAGGCCTTTGGACTCATTTCGAGCCCCTCAGTGGATTTTGGTTAAAAATGGCCTTTGGGAGTGGGACTCACTTTTTATTGAGATGACATCTGATGGAAATTTTGATTGCGCTGTTGAGTCCAGAATGTCGAATTTGGTATGGTTGCATATCTTGTTTGCGTGCACGGGGATCTGAACGAGTTCGGAGCACCCCGTTGGAGTTTTTAAGTTTCCGAAAAATGTTGAAAATCTGGTGTATATATGCAGAAAAATCGGCACTTGTTCTAAAACCTTAAAAGGTCTTAACTCTCTCATTTCAAGTCCGATTTTAGTGATTCGAAGGTCCATCTTGTGTGGTTTTTCGCAAGGAACGTGTTGGTGAACTCGGAAACTGATTTGGGGTCTCCGTTTGAGGTAAATTTCATGAAATACCTTCTGCCACGACCCCTTTCCGTGAGCTTGATTTTTGGGAAATTTTGGAAGATGATTTCTTGGCCATTTTAGGTCCGAATTTTGTGATTCAAGAGCCTAGATTGTGGGATTTTTCGTGAGGATCGTCGTGGTGTAGTTGGTTTCAGCAGTTGGGCCCTCGTTTCTTGTAATTTATTGTAAATAGCAGCTGCCATTGTTCATTTTTAGCGTAGTTTTGGGTTTTTCGTTGCATGTTCGTGTTGAGACTGTTTCGATCCCCGAATTGTGTTCCAATTTGGAACACAAGTTCAAGAATCTGTTTAGAACCTATTTTTAGGGGTTAACTTTTGAATTTTTGGCGCGGGTCCCACTTTTCCCATTTTGACACCAAAATTGGTCCGTCTCCGTTTCTTGCGATTTTAGTGTCAAAACGACCGGAATGACGTGATTCTATTTTTGATAGTATGGAAGCGTTCTGAGGCCGTTCGAAAAGGGAAAGCTCCGGAGAAGTAATTTTAGAGCGCGCATGATCGGCCTAGAGGTAGGGTACGACTTTCCTCTCCTAGATTGATCTTGAGAATGTGGATGCATGTTGATTAGTTGGGATTTGGGTTGGGTAGTTATTGAATTTTGCATACTCTTGTTTAGTTTCTGCCCATTTACCCACTACTAGTCGTTCTGGGTTTCGGGTTGGCTTACCTACTAGTGGGATATAGTAGGTGCCATCACGGCTCGAGGAATTGAGTCGTGACAAGTTGGTATTAGAGCGTAGTATGAGTACAAGAACAACAGGTACCCAGTAGGCATCATATGCCGACTGAACTTGAAAAGTAAAGAGAATATGAAAAGAAGGAATAACACAAACAAAGGTCAAGAACAGAAGTCTAAGTAAACAATGGAATGCACACGAGTGAAGAAAAAACTAACTAAAGTAATCTATAAGCTAACTACACCTAACTGGACCCCCATAAGCCCAGAAGGTACACTCGTGCGCAAGTTTAAATAAAAACTCGAACGGACCCCCATAAGCCCGACGAGTACACAAAATAACGATAACTAAAGAGAACTGTATCTGAGAACCTAAGACCGGAGAACATCGAACCAGAACCTCAACCCCAATTAGTAGAATCTAATAGTACGGAGGCCGAACCTCGAATCGGACGCTCACCAGAAGTGCCCAAGTAACCAATCAAAAGTATCAAGCAACTGAGGTCGGACCTCTAACCGGATGCTCTATATAAGTATCCAAATAACCAATCACAAGTATCAAGTAGCTGAGGCCGGAGCTCTAACCGGATGCTCTATATAAGTGAGACCGGTGAACCTGGGGCTCTGATACCAACTTGTCACGACCCGATTCCTCGAGCCGTGTTGGCACTTACTATATCCCACCAGTAGGTAAGCCAACCCGAAACCCAGAACGACTAGTAGTGGGTAAAAGGGCAGAAACTAAACAAGAGTATGCAAAATTCAATAACTACCCAACCCAAATCCCAACTAATCAACATTCATCCACATTCTTAAGCTCAATCTAGGAGAGGGAAGTCGTAGCCTACCTGTAGGCCGATCACGCACGCTCCAAAATCACTTCTCCAGAGCTTTCCCTTTTTGAACAGCCTCGAAACGTTGCCACACTATCAAAAATAGAATCACAACATCATTATGGTCATTTTGACACTAAAATCCCAAGAAACAAAGATAGACCAATTTCGGGGTCAAAACGGGGAAAGTGGGACCCGCACCAGAAATTCTGGAGTTAACCCCAAAAATAGGTTCTAAACAGCTTCCCGAACTTGTGTTCCAAATTGGAACACAATTTGGGGCTCGAAACAGTCTAAACACGAACATGCAACGAAAAATCCAAAATTACGCTAAAAATGAACAATGGCAACTGCTATTTAAAATAAATTACCAGAAATGAAGGCCCAACTGCTTCAAATAAATAATAATCATGCATACAAGTACTCCACATAGAAAAAAGGGTCAATTAATAACACACAACATGCTCTCGGACTACATGCACTGAATCAATCGTAGGGCCCTCCATACAGAAATCAGTTATATATCAAGACAATACATAAAAAAACTCACAAACTTCAACAAACCAACAAACTAGGCCATAATGGCCATAACATAGCCATGCTGAAAGTGAAGAAAACCCCCTTACAAACCTTCTGTAGTACCCAGCTAATCCTAAGAAACTACGAACCTCAGTCGGAGTCATGGATCTGGGCCAAGTCTTTATGGCCTCAATCTTTTGTATATTAACCGTAATACCTGCATCTGGTACAATATGGCCTAGGAATGCCACAGAGCTCAACCAGAACTCACACTTAGAGAACTTTGCGTAAAGTTCCTAGTCTTGAAGAACCTGAAGGACTGCTCGCAAATGATCTGCATGCTCATCTTTTGAATGCGAATAGACTAAAATATCATCAATAAATACAATTACAAACGTATCTAGATACGGCCTGAATATACTATTCATCAGGTCCATAAACATTGTCGGGGCATTGGTCAATCCAAAAGACATAACTAAAAACTCAAAATGCCCATATCTAGTTCTAAAAGTTGTCTTCGAAATATCTTTCCCCCAAACTCGTACCTGATTGTACCCTGATCTCAAATCAATCTTCGAGAAGTACTTAGCACCTTGTATTTGATCAAACAAGTCATCGATCCTCAGAAGGGGATATCTATTCTTTATAGTAGCCTTGTTCAACTGTCGATAATCAATACACATCCTCCGCGAGCCATCTTTTTTTCTCACAAATAATACTGGTGCACCCCATGGTAAAACACTAGGCCTGATAAAGCTTTATCAAGCAAATCTTTCAGTTGATCCTTCAACTCCTTCAGCTCATCAGGAGCCATTCTATAAGGAGGGATATATATGGGTTGTGTACCTGGTAGAATATCGATAGCAAAATCAATTTCCTGTTCTGGAGGGATACCAGGATGCTCGTCTGGAAGTACATCTAGAAACTCATTAACTATCGGAATAGACTGAAGAGTCGGTGGTTCTGCATCTATATCATGAACGCGAACAAGATGATAAATACAACCCTTAGTAATCATCCTCTTCGCCTTAAGATAAGAAATAAACCTACCTTTCACCTTTCCATTCCAGAACTGCCTCTCCTGGAAAGTGGAATCTAATAATCTTTGTCCGACACTCAACATTAGCATAAGAAGACGCTAACCAGTCCATACCCATAATGACGCAAAATCGACAATCTCTAACTCTACCAGGTCTACAAAGGTATGACGGTCGATAATTTCTACCGTGCAACCTCTATAAACTCTCCTGGCAATAATAGACTCACCAACTGGTGTAGATAAAATAAAGGGTCGATCTAATGACTCTGCTACTATACATAACTTCCCCGCAATAAATGGGGTAACATTCGATAGAGTAGATCCAGGATATATCAAAGCATAAACATAATAAGAGCAAACAATTAATGCACTTGTCACAACATATGGTGATGACTCTGAGACCTGTCGGCCGGCTAGGGAATATGTACGGTTCTGGCCACTACCAGAACTAGATGCTCTCTCTCTACCTCCGCCTCTGCCTCTACCTGCTGAAGTCTAGAGTCCACGTCATGTAGACTGTGCTGATGAGGAGGAACCTACTACTGACCTGGTTGACTGACCGAAACCACCCTGACCTATGGTCGGGCAGTTCCTCCACCCATGCCCCTACTGTCCACAAGAATAACAACTTGTGGAACCCTCTAACTCAAGGGGTGCAGCTGGCTCCTAATGCCAGAACTCAGGCCCAAGCCGACCCTGCTAAACCATTTGCTACAAGCGCATGACAACCACACGCAATCAGGAAAACAAACAAGTATATGTCGGCTTAAAACTAAGCCCTCGGCCGGCAAGGCCTCTGTTAACAGATCTATAAAGAAACAGCTACTCCGAAGAGTTCATATAAAGAAATAGCCAACTAGCACAGAAGTCCTGATTAGGCCGTCGAGGCCACCAGGATCTCTATACTATCAAGACAATACATCAAATAACTCACAAGCTTCAACAAACCAACAAACCAACAAACTAGGCCATCATGGCCATAACGTAGCTATATACCTCACACACTAGTCTGCAAGCCTCTAAGAGTAGTAAAGATTGGCTGGACAGGTCCCAGCCTACCCATAAAATATATACAATAAAAGCTAACAAACCTCCCAACTCTGGCAGCTCCGGAGGAAGTGGCTAGCCAACCAGATAAAAGTCAATCCTGTTGCTGAGGAGGTCTACTGGGTCGTCTATCGGGACCTACATACATGAATGCAGCGTCCCTAGGCAATAGGGCGTCAGTACAAAATAGTGTATAGAGTATAAAAGGCTATAGACTAAATGAGCAAGTATCATAATATACCAAAAGCAATCAGGTGAGGAATTCAAAATTTAGATAAGAATGCTAACCCACTACTTAATCTAAAAAAAACAAAAATGATCAAACATTAACCTAACCAAGCCCCTATAAGCTCGGTAGGTACAAACAACATACCACCTACGTAGGCCCCCATAAGCCCAGAAGGTGGCAAATCAATCTATATAACCCTATCGGTAGCCCCTTGTCTTTGTAAGAAGTCACATAACCCTTTTTGGCAACGATATAGCCCCGTAGGTAGCGCATAGCCCTCTTAGGCAACATCATAGCTCTGTGGGCTGCACGTAGCCCTCTTTTGCATTAACATAGCCCTGTCGGCAACACATAACCCTCTTTGGTGTCAAAATAGCCTTGTAGGCAACACATAACACTCTTTGGCATCAATATAGCCCCGAGAGCAACACATAGACCTCTTAGGCAATAACATAGTCCTATTAGACAACATCATAGCCCCCATATGCAGTTCATAGCTCAACAGCTAACCACAAAAGCCCCAAGGGCGACAATAAACAATTGAATAAGCTAAAAGTGAGCAATTTAGCTATATATATATATATATATAGTTTCCAAGTCGTTCCTAACTTAGGGTCGTTCTTAACAGATTATGAGTCCCTATAATGAGAGTTTATAACCACTCAATCAGCCAATCACTCACAAAAACATCTACAAGATCACCAACATTAACTACCCTACTATATCACTCCCAAGCTCTAAGGAAACATTCCGAATGAAGGGAATAGCCTTAACATATCTTTTCCTTTATAATTTATGCTGAAAATACCTCTGTCTGCACCACTACAACACTAAATAAAAAGGTAAAATAAATCGGTAATTAAGGATAAAATTACTACGACAATTCGACAATGGATATGGATTCCTATCGTAAATTACTATCCAAAACCTAAGGTATCCGTAAACTGCTAAAAAGATGGTTCCTACCTTTCTTTAAATGCCCAGAACACTTGAATAAATCAAAACACTGAAAAAAAGCCTGCTGCCACAACCTCCACGTAGCTACACCGCTCAAAGCACCGTGAAAATTATACCAACACGACGAGCTCGCGACGTAGGACAATTTTTGATAAGGAGCCAAGAAGAGATCATGAACACACAAGGATGATTTGAAGAGTAATTCTCTGATTTTCGTGGGTTTCTTATTAGTTGGAATGATTAAAACTGAAGAAGATGGTATCTTATAAGCTTCCACCGACCTAAGGGACCCACCTCACGTGCCTTCTTGTGAAGTCTCGTGAAAACGCGAATATCTCTCTATTCTGAAGTCGTATGAACAAACGGTTTGTTGTGTTGGAAACTAGACTCGTAGATCTTCGATTCGATAGGTTGTGAGATCCATAACTCTTTATATATTGGGAGAAAACCTCCGAGACATTTGACCCAAATTTTAGAGAAATCTTTAAAGAGGAACTTACGATAACTTTCGCCAACTTTTATTTTGCGACTTACCTAACTTCAAAACTTGAGATACAACCCTTGAACACTTAAAATATGACATACCACATCATTCTTAATTTATTACTCATCCTCTTTGTCTTTACACGAAGGTACAGTTTAATTTAGTCATTTCGAAGAGTCGGGGTGTTACATCCTTCCACCCTTAGAAACATTTGTCCTCAAATGAAAAATCTGAGTTACGCAGTTAAGTCCTTAGTAGTTACAAAAATTTAGGCAGAGTATCCTTTGTAAATGTGACTATCCACGAGCCTGAAACGCTTAAATTCTAACCTAGGCATCTCATATGACGACATAAATAGCTAAGCACTATAGCTCCGCAATAACAGTGCGAGCAAAATACAACAATCATAATAATAAGCAATAATATAAAAAATTAGATAGGTATCCTACCTCACTACACTAATATAAATTGATATGTCATCACCCTGTGGTATGAAACAAGTGAGGATATTTGGACCTCATGCCATTCTCTGCTTCCCACGTCACCTCTTCTCTATTCTTGTTTCTCCACAATACTTTACCGAAGCCACCTCTTTGGACCTCAATTTACAGACCTGTCGATCTAATATGGCAACTGGAGTTTCCTCTTAGGACAATTCCTCTATGATCTGAACATCCTCAATTGGGACAACCCGAGAAGGATCTCCTACACAATTCCGTAGCATCGATACAAGGAAAAGTAGATGAACTAATTCTAGCCCCGAAAGCAATTCTAACTCATAAGCCACTCTTCTTACCCTCCGAATGATCCGGTATGGCCCAATGAATCTTGGACTAAGCTTTCCTTTCTCACCAAATCTCATAACCCTTTTCATAGGCGAGACTTTTAAGAATACCCAGTCATCGACACAAAACTCTAAGTCCCTTTGTCGCACATCTGAGTATGACTTCTGTCGGATTTGAGCTGTTAGCAACCTCTCCCGAATGATCTTAACCTGCTCCACTGTCTGTTGTACTAAATCAGGTCCAATCAACCCTGACTCACTTACCTCAAACCATCCAATGGGGGATCTACATTTTCGACCATACAAAGCCTCATAATATAAGGTGCCATCCCGATGCTGGAATGATAACTACTATTGTATGCGAACTCAATAGGAGTTAAGTGGTCATCCCAACTTCTATTAAAGTCCAGCATGCATGCCCGTAGCATGTCCTCAAGTGTTAAAATAATGCATTCAGCTTGGCTATCTGTCTAAGGGTGAAAGGCAGTACTGGGATTAACTTGCGTCCCTAATCCTTTTTGGAAAGACTTCCAGAAGTTAGCGGTAAATTGTGCTATTCTATCCGAGATAATAGATATTGGGACGCCGTGCTACCTCGATAGACTCTCTTGGCAATAATAGACTTACCAACTCGTGTAGATACAATAAATGGTCGATCTAATGATTCTGCTACTCTACATAACTTCTCCGCAATAAATGGGGTAACATAAGATAGAGTAGATCCAGGATCTATCAAAGCATAAACACAATGAGAGCAAACAATTGATGTACCTGTCACAACATCTGGTGATGACTTTGAGACTTGTCGGTCGGCTAGTGAATATGTACAGTTTTGGACACTACCAGAACTAGATGCTCCCTCTCTGCCTCTGCCTCTGCCTCTGCATCTACCTGCTGAAGTCTGGAGTCCACGCCCTGTAGACTGTGCTATGAGGAAGAACCTACTACTGACCCAGTCGACTGATCGATACCACCCTGACATATGGTTGGGCAGTTCCTCCACCCATGCCCCTACTGTCCACAAGAATAACAACCTATGGAACCCTGCCTGCACCTCCCGAAAGGCATCCTACCGCATGATGCTCGTGAACCCTCACCTGGGCCTGACTGTCCCTAACGATCAAATCTACTACCCTGGAACTGTTGTGGTGGAGGTCTAGGTGGCCTACTAGAATATCGGGGTCTGAGACCACCCTGAAAATCTTCCGGTGAACCAGCGGGCCTAGCCCTCTTCTGTCTCTCTCTCTTGACCCTCTCACTCATTTACTATAGATGTCGGTGATCCTCTATGCCTTGTGCAAAGGCCAAAATTCACGAGATATCCATGCTATCATTTAGTGCAGCGGTAGAGCAAGCGTCGATGTAGTCTGAGTCAAGCCCTCCCACAAATCTACGCACCCTATCATGTATCGTATCAACAAATGTTGGTGCATATCTAGCTAATGAATCAAATAATAGCTCGTGATCTCGGACACTCATGCTGCCTTGTCGGAGGTTCAGAAACTGGTCTACCGGCCATCCCTAATCTCTCGAGGCAAATAGTGATCTATAAAAGCTTCTGTAAAGCTATCCCAAGTGGGTAGAGATGTATCTTTTCATCTCCCAACTTTCATACCACAATACTGCAACATCACGCAATCGAAATGATGCTAACTCAACAAACTCAGTTGCTGAGGCATGCATGACTCTAAAGATCCTATGAAGCTGATCAACACAGTGCTGAGGGTCCTCTCTGCGATCTGTCCCTGTAAACTATGGAGGATTCAAGGCAAGAAATTCAAGAACTCTTGAACTTCTAGGCCCTTCATAAGGTCTGGCAACATCTGGCGCAACTGGTTGGCGCTGTGTAGCTACTAACTGTGCTAACATACATACTGCACTCTTGAAATCCTGGTCAGATGGAATAGGAGGAACTAGATGTGGTACTGCTAGTGGAGTCGGATGCTAGTAAAGTCGGGGGTCCTGTAGCCCTCGGAGGCTCCTGAAGTGGTGGAGAAGCTATAAGGGCTGAGAAGATGTCACTCCCGGGTCTCACAATGGGCTACCTCCACCTATGGTATCTTGCCAGTACCCTCGCCTGCAGCTGTATCTAGCCCCTGGCTAGCTGTAGTCTGTCTGGTTGAGTGGTTATAAACTCTCATTATATGGACTCATAATCTTTTAACTCATAATCTGTTAAGAACGACCCTAGGTTAGGAACGACTTGGAAACTATATATATTGTTTATAGCTAAATTGCTCGCCTTTAGCTTATTCAATTGTTTGTTGTCGCCTTTGGGGTTATTGTGGTTAGCTGTTGAGCTATGAACTGCCTATGGGGGCTATTATGTTGTCTAATAGGACTATGTTATTACCTAAGAGGTCTATGTGTTAGCCCTGGGGCTATATTGATGCCAAAGAGTGTTATGTGGCCTGCTGAACCATTTGCTACTAGCGCATGCCAGCCACACACAATCAAGAAAACAAACAAGTATATGTCGGCTTAAAACTAAGCCCTCGACCGGCAAGGCCCCGTCAACAGATCTATAAAAGAAACAGTTACTCCCAAGAGTTCGTATAAAGAAATAGCCAACTAGTATAGATGTCCTGATTAGGTCGTCGAGGCCACCATGATCTCTATACCAAAACTAAAAGTAGCTATATATCAAGACAATACAACAAACAACTCACAAGCTTCAGCAAACCAACAAACTAGGCCAGCATGGCCATAACATAGCTATACACCTCACACACTAGTCTGCAAGCCTCTAAGAGTAGTAAAAGGCTGACAGGGCCCCAGCCTACCCATAAAAATATATACAACAAAAGCTAACAAACCTCCCAACTCTGGCAGCTCCGAAGGAATGGGGCTAGCCAACTAGATATAAGTCAATCCTGCTACTGAGAAGGTCTATTGGGTCGTCTGTCGGGACCTGCATACATGAATGCAGCGCCCCCAGGCAATGGGGCGTCAGTACAAAATAATGTATATAGTATGAAAGGCTATAAACTAAATGAGCAAGTATCATAATATACCGAAAGCAATCAGGTTAGGAAAATAAAATTTAGATAAGAATGCTAACCCACTACTGAGTCTAAAAAAATACAAAAATGATCAAACAACAACCTAACCAAGACCCCGTAAGCTCGATAGGTACAAATAACATACCATCTACGTAGGCCCCCATAAGCCTAGAAGGTGCCAAATCAAGCTACATAACCCTATCGGTAGACCCTTGTCTTTGTAAGAAGTCACATAGCCCTTTTTGGCAACAATATAGCCCTGTAGGCAGCGCATAGTCCTCTTAGGCAATATCATAGCTCTAGTGTGTGGGGTGTACAACTACGTTGCGCCAGATGTTGCCGGACCTTCTGAAGGGCCCAGAAGTTTAAGATTTCGTGAATTTCTTGCCTTGAATTCTCCACAGTTTACGGGGACAGATCGCAGAGAGGACCCTCAGTACTTTGTTGATCAGCTTCATAGGATCTTCAGAGTCATGCATGCCTCAACGACTGAGTCAGTTGAGTTAGCAGCATTTTGATTGCGTGATGTTGCAGTATTGTGGTACAAAAGTTAGGAGAGATCTAGGGGAAAAGATACATCTTTACCCATTTGGGATAACTTTAAAAAAGTTGTCATAGATCACTATTTGCCTCGAGAGATTATGGATGGCCGGGTAGACCAGTTTCTGAACCTCTGACAGTGCAGTATGAGTGTCTGAGAGTACGGGCTATTATTTGATTCATTGGCTAGATATGCACCAACATTTGTTGATATGATGCATGATAGGGTGCGTAGATTTATGAGAGGGCTTGACTCAAACTATATCGACGCTTGCTCTACCGCTGCACTAAATGATAATATGGATATCTCGCGAATTTTGGCCTTCGCACAAGGCATAGAGAATCGCCGACATCTACAGTATATGAGTGAGGATCGAGAGAGAGAGGGAAAAGGGATATGCCCGTTGGTTCACGGGGAGATTTTCAGGGTGGTCCCAGACCCCAATATTCTAGTAGGCCACCTAGACCTCCACCACAACAGTTCCAGGGTAGTAGATTTGATTTTCAGGGATAGTCAGGCCCAGGTGAGGGTTTATGAGCATCAGGCTCTCAACAGCAGAGGGATTCAGGCCAGGCTAGGACAACGCCGCCGCATTGCCCTACTTTCGGTAGGATCAATTTTGGGAGGTGCAGGCAAGGTTCCACAGGTTGTTATTCTTATGGACAGCATGGGCATGGGAGGAGGAACTGCCCGACCATAGGTCAGGGTGGTATCGGTCAGTCGACCGAGTCAGTAGTAGGTTCCTCCTCATCAACACAGTCTACAGGGCATGGACTCCAGACTTTAGCAGGTAGATGCAGAGGCGGAGGCAGAGAAGGAGCATCTAGTTCTGGTAGTGTCCAGAACCGTACATATTCACTAGCCGGCCGACAGGTCTCAGAGTCATCACCAGATGTTGTGACAGGTGCATTAATTGTTTGCTCTCATTATGTTTATGCTTTGATAGATCCTGGATCTACGCTATCTTATGTTACCCCATTTATAGCGGGGAAGTTATGTATAGTAGAAGAGTCATTAGATCGACCCTTTATTGTATCTACACCAGTTGGTGAGTCTATTATTGCCAGGAGAGTCTATCGAGGTTGCACGGCATCCCAATATCTACTATCTCGGATAAAGGAGCACAATTTACCGCTAACTTCTGGAAGTCTTCCCAAAAAGGATTAGGGATGTAAGTTAATCTCAGTATCGCCTTTCACCCTTAGACAGATGGCCAAGATGAACACACTATTTTAGCACTTGAGGACATGATATGGGAATGCATGTTGGACGTTAATGGAAGTTGGGATGACCACTTAACTCTTATTGAGTTTGCATACAATAATAATTATCATTCCAACATCGGGATGGCACCTTATGAGGCTTTGTATAGTAAAAAATGTAGATTCCCCATTGGATGGTTTGAGGTAGTTGAGTCAGGGTTGATTGGACCTGATTTAGTACAGCAGACAATGGAGCAGGTTAAGATCATTCGGGAGAGGTTGCTAACAGCTCAAAGCCGACAGAATTCATACTCAGATGTGCGACGAAGGGACTTAGATTTTTGTGTCGATGACTGGGTATTCTTAAAAGTCTCACATATGAAAGGTGTTATGAGATTTGGCAAGAAAGGAAAGCTTAGTCCAAGATTCATTGGGCCATACCGGATCCTTCGGAGGGTAGGAAGAGTGGCTTATGATTTAGAATTGCCTTCAGGGCTAGAATCTGTTCATCCAGTTTTCCATGTACCGATGCTACGGAAGTGCGTAGGAGACCCTTCTCGGGTTGTCCCAATTGAGGATTGTTCAGATTAGAGAGGAATTATCCTAAGAGGAAACTTCAGTTGCCATATTAGATCGACAGGTCCGTAAATTGAGGACCAAAGAGGTGGCTTCGTTAAAGTATTGTGGAGAAACAAGAATAGATAAGAGGTGACCTGGGAAGCTGAGGATGACACGAGGTCCAAATATCCTCACTTGTTTCATACCGCAGGGTGATGACATATCAATTTATATTAGTTTTGTGAGATAGGATACCTATCTGATTTTTTATATTATTGCTTATTATTATGGTTGTTGTCGTATTTTGCTCGCACTGTTATTGCAGAGCTATAATGCTTAGCTATTTATGTCGTCCTGTGAGACGCCTAGGTTAGAATTTATGCCTTTTAGGTTCCTGGACAGTCACATTTACAAGGATACTCTGCCTAAATTTTGGCAACTCATAAGGACTTAACCGCGTGACTCAGCTTTTTCATTCGAGGACGAATGTTTCTAAGGGGGGAAGGATGTAACACCCCGACTTTTCGAAACGTCTAAATTAACTTGTACCTTCGTGGAAAGACAAAGAGGGTGAGTAATAAATTAAGAATGATGTGGTATGTCATATTTTAAGTGTTCAAGGGTTGTATCTCAAGTTCTGAAGTTAGGTAAGTCGCAAAATAAAAGTTGGCGAAAGTTATCGTAAGTTCCTTTTTAAAGATTTCTCTGAAATTTGGGTCAAATGTCTCGGAGGTTTTCTCCCAATATATAAAAATTTATGGGTCCCACAACCTATGAAATCGAAGGTCTACTAGTCTAGTTTCCAACGCAACAAACCGTTTGTTAATACGACTTCAGTATAGAGAGATATTTGTGTTTTCATGAGACTACGGAATCAGGCACGTGAGGTGGGTCCCCTAGGTCGGTGGAAGCTTATAAGATAGCAGCTTCTTCATTTTTCTTCATTCCAACTCGTAAGAAACCCATGAAAATCAGAGAAGTACTCCTCAAATCATCCTTGTATGTTCATTATCTTTTCTTGGCTCCTTATAAAAAATTTCCCTATGTCGTGAACTCCTCGTTTTGGTATAATTTTCATGGTGAATTGAGCGGTGCAGCTACGTGGAGGTTGTGGCAGCATGCTTTTTTTCAGTGTTTTGATTTATTCAAGTGTTCTGGGCATTTTAGCAGTTTACGGATATCTTAGGTCTTGGATAGTAATTTACGATAGGAATTCGTATCGATTGTCAAATTGTCGTAGTAATTTTATCCCTAATTACTGATTGATTTTACCTTTTTCTTTAGTGTTGTAGCGGTGCGGACATAGGTATTTTCAGCATAAATTATAAAGGAAAAGGTATGTTAAGGCTCTTCCCTTCATTCGGCATGTTTCCTTAGAGCTTGGGAGTGATATAGTAGGGTAGTCAATGTTGGTGATCTTGTAGATGTAATTGTGAGTGGTTGGCTGATTAAGTGGTTATAAACTCTCATTATAGGGACTCATAATTTGTTAAGAACGACCCTAAGTTAGGAACGACTTGGAAACTATATATATATATATATATATATA
>JAJOOF010015594.1:0-22395 GCA_029582545.1 Solanum lignicaule
AAAAAATTCCACTGATTCTTGAAGTGAATCTATCGTAAAAATACTATAAATCATGATAATTGACAACATAAAATATTTCAAAAATGTTGTATGTGAGTAGTCTTATTATGCCTTAAATAGCGTCAAAGAAAGTACAGATTTGTAATAAAAAAACTTATTTCTTTATCCACGCAAACAATCGCTTCAAAAACTTGGTTATTAGCCCCAAAATATATCATTTATATTATTGGACCCGTGCATAGCACAGGCAACATTATCTAGTATTAATCATACAAAAGAGAAAAAGTAACTTAATTCAATAGAACTCATTCATATATTAATTAATTATATAGCGTAGAATATTGAATTTTGTGTTTTAATAAAAAAACAAAGTAAGAGTTGGACTTTTAAACATGCAAAAAATAATCACATGTTATATCAATTGTATTTTGAATTTAGCAATATAAAAGGTTCAAACAATGTCAAACGTTTAGCACTTAGAGATAATATATATATAAACAACTTCATAACATTAATTGAAATTAGGTCTTATAGAATCATAAAATCAAATCATACAACAAGGACTACGTACTACGTTTTGTGAAGATCAATTCACAAAAAAAAAAAAAACAATCACAATAAAAAATCACAAATTCAAAATTATGAAGAGTCGTTTGATTAGGAACAAGTTATCTCAAAATTAATTATTCTGAGATTAGCTATGTTGGGACAAGTTATCCCATGGGATATGTTAATCCATCACTGCGGTAAAAATGGTTGGATAAGTTATTCCAAGCTGACAACCAAACAAAACACCAAATATTTATTTCTAAACTATTTTTTTATCCCAAAACTATTTATTTTTATTCCTCATACCAAACCATCCCTAAAAGTAAGCCTCGAACTCCACCTTATTTATTCTTTATCTTCGTTTTTAGCTCTCTTTTTTCCCCTCTCTTTACCTACTTAACCCTCTTCTGTAACTTACTCCTTTTCCTTTTTCTCTCATTCCAACTTTTCCAAGGTCTAAAGTTTACGAACTTTCTAACTTTTCTCCACTTATTAGCACTCTGACTTCTTTACATGTTTTATTCTTAATTTAAAATTATTTTTTAATTTTCAAAATATAATATTAAACATTAATTAATAGGCAGTATAATAAAATAATTATTTTATATGTCAAATCCAACTTTTCGTTGCAAATAAAAGATAACCTGAGGACATAAAGGGAAAAAATTCAAATGAGTCCTACAATTTCCCAAAAGCAACCGTGGACTGAATTTTTGTCGTGTGTCTGAGTTTGTTGAGGAATTTTAAGAATTTTAAGGGTGAAGGGGAAAAAAAAGTATATTGACTCATTCTTTTTTTCTTCCCAGCTGTTTATATATACCAATAAAATATTAAAAAAAATAGGTACACATTATATATTTTGCCGCCATTCAGTCAGACTTGAAAGTGACTTTTAGGCGTATATGGGTATCTTCTCTTTTTCTCAATAAACTGTGCTTTAAAATTACATGAAAATTTAATTGTTACGATAAAATGGGGGGAAATAATTAATTATATTTTAAATTTGTTAATTGAATTAAATAAATATTTGTGTTTATCCTAAAATAGTACAATTGAATTTTTATGATGTTAAAGAACACATATTTAATTTAATTCTTTTAAAATATATATTGAATTAAATTTAAATTTGAAATAACATTAATCTATGTAATTTTTGATAAATAGACATAAAGAAGTATTAAGAAAAAAGGAAAATAAACTACATTAGAAAAGTAATATTAAAGAGAGAGAGAAGAAAATAAGAACGACAATTTTCAAACACTGCTTTTGCTGACTTTTTATTTTGTCTAATAAAGTATTTTTTTTTTTTTTTGAAAACAAAAAAGACAATGCAGTTTATGATAGAGAGATGCGTGAATGGAAGGTGGGGGTATAGGAGTAAGAATAAGAAGAAAAATGACTAGTTATAAAGATACTATGAGACCTCAAAATAGATTTTTATTTATTAAGAGGTGGACCCTCTGCCTCTGGGTGGGTGTACGTAAAAAAAAAAAAATCATGTATATATATATATATATTTACTTTGAGATATTGATATAAATTAAGATATAATTAACAAAACATTCATAAAAAAGACAATAATATCATTATATTGCTGGTACAAAATAGAAAATTCACCCATGAGACCCAGGTTCACTAGGTCACGAATGATGAGTTCGTCAAATTCAAAGCTGTTAATACCCTTCTTTTCTCTCTCAATAAACCTTTTGCTTTGATTGTGATGTGATATTTTTATTATTAATATTTCCCTTCACATCATAATATAATATACTTGTGCGTATTGTGATGTCATTGTCATAATTTTTTTTCTCCGATGCCATCACTGTCATATTTCACACGTAATATTTCTCCCAATCAATAGTTGGCATCATCATACTATAAGATGGAGGGTTTTTCACATCATAATATTCATACACGAGTATTGATAAAACAAAATTAATAGTAATGGGTGCTAAGCTTACAGTTATAGAAAATAGGTGCAACGATGATATTGAAATTAGAGTTTGGGTTCCTCCGGCTCGACCCGACAAATTTCATAGCATTATCAGACTTGAAGCAAATGGTGGATGGAAGGAAGTGAAATCAAAGAAT
This sequence comes from Solanum lignicaule, assembly GCA_029582545.1. Taxonomy (NCBI): domain Eukaryota; kingdom Viridiplantae; phylum Streptophyta; class Magnoliopsida; order Solanales; family Solanaceae; genus Solanum; species Solanum lignicaule. The sequence goes on from JAJOOF010015594.1 coordinate 2,641, forward strand.
TTCATCCATGCAGACGACGATTCTTGATGATGTTGATGAAGATGAACGTGTGTCCTCTACTATGTTAATGATGTTTGTTGATGGTGTTTATACTGGATATTACTTTCTTCTGACAGACTTGGCTAAATATGCCAAAGTCATCTGTAACAGAAATGAAGAAGGGATTTTTGTTGTTCAAGGAATCAAACCAACCTTCAACTTCTGCAGATTCAAGTAATTTAACAACTTCAAATGTTACTATATATACTACTTTTGGTTTTTAATTTTCTCAATTAATTAAATTAATGTGCTTGTATAGTGTTGAACTGTGTGACTATCTCATCTAAAAGTGTCTATGATGATTGCATTCTTTTGGTAGTTTTCCATGTCAATGAATGGTTTGTGTTCTCAGAATACCTAGGTGCCAAGAGCTGTTATACCTCGAGGATGAATGCAGAAAGAAAGATGTTTTTGTTTGATCAACATCCCCACAAATAGAGTTTTAGATGAGATAATCACATTTATTAGTTAATTATGTTTTCAACACGCCCCTCACGTGCGGGTTTGATTCTTTTTCATGGCCAATTACGTGGAATTTCTTTTTTTTTTTAATTTTGGGTGGCAGCCTCTATCTGCTCTGATACCATGTTGAAGTGTGTGATCATCTCATCTAAAAGCTTAAGCTGTTAAAGAGAGCACACTTTTATTAGTTAATTATATTTTCAACCTATAGCATAACAATGTTGTTTATTGATTTCGTTATGCCACGTACATTAATTTATTTATCAGGGGCTGCGCCTTTTTTCCCTATCTCAGAGGAAACAAAAAGGAGATGATTTAAAGCTGGTATATTCTGAACTATTTAATATTTTAATTCCTTCTTCTTCTTCTTCTTCATAATATTGTTATTATAATATACAGTTATTTGATGTTTGAGGTATACAACAATGCACTAATTATCTCCAATTCTTGATTTGCTTGTCTCCAGGTTCTGATCATCAAGATCCAGGCAGTAGAAACTCAAATGTTATAATAGATGATGTATTGTGTTACCATTTTAATTATCTTATTATGTATTTTTGTGGGATTATGTTTATGTTGTAATGTTATCTTTATTCCAACTTAATTAAAATAATGTATGGATCGAAGATTGATATCTCATTTCTAGATCTCCTAATTTTGCACTAGATCTTATTGTTAAACTTTTGTCCCTTACATTTTATTATACTACGTACTAAAGTAAATTAATTACTATATTTATTACCTAATTGCAATTCCAATGTTCTTAAGATTTCACCAAATCAGCCCTAGTTAGATGGAAATTTACGTAAGAAAACATGAAATTAACATGAGATTTTTGTTACTTAGCTATGAAATTTTGTCATATTGTGCCCAGGACCTGGAGTGTCTCTCATTAGTCAGTACTACTTTATTTCCTTTCAAAATTAAAACTTCATAATCGTCCATTATATATTCAAATAAAGCCCTTGACCAGGACCAGGAGTGTCGAACTTGATGTTACTACCCTTAGCATAGTGAAATAAAGCTCATTCGAGGACGAATATTTCCAATGGGGAGATATTGTAACATCTCGCACCCATAAACGGCTAGAAAGTGTTTAAAATCTGAAAATAATGATTTTTGGAAAGAATAAGGAAATCTGGAAAATTGTCTAAGTTAAGAAAGTGAGTTTTGGCCATTTTCAAACGGCCATAACTCCTAGCTCAGGATGATTTAGGAGCAGTTATTGATATAGTTGGAAAGCCCTTGGAGAGATATTTCCAACGCCGCCAAGTTTGCGTGATTTCGACATCGTATGAGTGAGATATGCCTTTCGGAAGTTGGGCTGTTGGATTGAGGAAAGTCCCAATCCGGATTTAGGGAAGGGCAAAGTAGTCTTTTCTCTAATTAATTTCCTAATTCGTCTTTAGAGATTTATTAGGGTAAAAACAGAACTTAATTCAGTTTTGAAAAATTAGAATATGCTTAGGGCTTGGAGAAGAGAGAAAGAAAGAAAGAACGGGAGAAGAAGGCAAGAATTCGCCAAGATCATCCAAGCTTGCGAGTGGAATTCGTCGGGGGTGATCCCTATTAAGGTATGTGAGATATTTTCGTGTTGGGTTAGTTAACCCACACACCAACTTGTTTCAATTCAGCGATTTGGAGTTGTTTACATGTTAAAGAAGTGAAGTTCTTGAAGAACAATTGTCAAAATTCTTGTTGGTTGAGTTGTTGATGCTTAGGGGTTGATTTGATTCATGTTTCCGGGCTGTTTTTTGAGTTAGATTGGTTGTGTATTGAGGGTACAATTGATCCTAGTGTTTGGGGAGAGAAGTAGGGAAGATTGGAGGGTTTAGGGATGAAAAACGGAGAAGAAAAATCGAGAACACCTGGGTAACGGGGCTAGGGCGCCGCGCCAGCCAGTGTGCCCCAAAGCAGCCTCTGAAGTTTTGGCCTTGGGAGCCACACCAGCCAGCGCGCCCCACAGACTTCTCTGAAGTTTGGGGCCTGGCGCCCCATGCCTCTCAAAACGCCAAGGACGCCAGTTCACCCCATTTTTCCCCCATCTTTTCGTACTAGTTTCTAAGCGATGTACCTACATTTTCTAGTTAATTCCAACACTCTAAGGTACATCTAAACATCATGAAATCATCCTTAAAACATGAGATCATGAACCTTGAATCCATAATCCAATTCAAGGAAAGTTAAGATCAAAGTCAAAGAAGTTAAGAGTCAAGTCTAGAAGTTAAGAAGCAAGTCAAAGCAAGTTTCTTAAAGTTTTCAAGAGTCTTTATTAAACGTTTTAACTTCGTTTTAAGGCTCAAGTTTCAAGTAAAGAAAAGAGTAAGAGTTGAGTTCATTTCTCCAAAGTTATTAGGGAACTATGTATTCCCAAAAAAGTTTATAAATGTTTTCACATTTGAGCAAAGAAAAGGGGACATCGATTCCAAAAGAGCTTTTGGGCTAAGCTTTGAGCAATTATCTCAAACTAAAGAAAGAGTTGTTTAAAACACATATGAGCTAAAGTATATTTTGGGAGTAGTATTGAGCATCGAATTGGGGATGCGAGTTCATATTAACTCAAATCCCCATAAGAACCATGTGGCCAACATGGGATTTAACGGGTCATACTTTTTAGATGATCACGTAAGTTAAGCTAGTGGATCCACTAAGTTAAGTAAGGTCCTATATCACGGCAAGGTATAGGATGGTCCTTGGGCAACGTGAGGTAAAACGTTGTATCATCACTAGGGCTCATAGTGGTGGTGTCGGTTAAAGAATCTCCCATTAAAGTTATATTACTTTTATATATAAGTAAAGTTGAGTTTGTTATTGCTTTATCTTTAACAAACTAAGTTGTTTACACTATTTTAAAAGCTTTATATATATATATATATATTGCATATGTCTTATTGCTTTATATTGAGTTCAGTTATTCATGAGTTAAACAGAGCCAAAGTAAGTGTTCATTTGTACTCCTTTCAAGCTTAAGTTGTGGTTTAGCATTCCAACTCGCATACTCGTACATTCAATGTATTGATGCCAGTTGGCCTGCATCTTATTATGATGCAGACGCAGTTAACCAGGATCAGCATCCAGCGCGCCGTTGATCCAATTGAGCACTCCAGAGTCAGTGGTGAGCCTTCTTGCATTTCGGAGGACTCTTTTATTTCTCTTTCCTAGTTTTTCTTTATTAAGATGTTGTGGGGTCTGTCCCAACATCCATCTTAGTATTATAGAGGCTTCATAGACAGTCAGACAGTTAGTAGTGAGTCTCTCATCTATGTATTTGCAGATACTTTGTTTTGAGACATAAGTTGCCATTTTGGCTAAGATGTTATCATTTAAACTATTGCATTGAGTTAAGTTTTCCACTAAGTTAAGTAAGCCAGACCAAGGGTCCGCTTGGGGTCAACGATGGTCTCCGAGTGCCGGCCACGTCCAGGGTGTAGGCTTGGGGCGTGACAATTGAGATCTAATTGATTAAATCAAAGTCCTAACTATAGTTATTTACTTCCATATATTTACTTCTTAAATATTTTCCATTATATTTTCCTAAATATATTAAAAACTTTTCTTTACTGCCCTGCATACATATTTAAAACTTTTACTAAATATTTTTTGAAAAAACATTATAATACATTTAAACGTTTTTATTATTCTAATTGAGTATTAAGAGCTACAGTGTCTATAAAGCAATATGAACTCCATTTAGGGAGTAAGAAAGAATTTAAAGTTGTGTGACAAAATTTATTTTACTCCTAAAATTAAAAAAAAACGTCAGGTTGCAATTTTTAATTTTTAATTTTTAATTTGGCAAATATTTGAGAAATGGCAAACGTTAGGGAAAAAAAGTAAAAAATCAACAAAAAATTACTCAAGTAATTAAGTAAAGAAATTCTTTTAAATATATTTAGGAAAAATATAATGTAAATCTACAATTGTTGGATTGTAAAAATATTTAAGAAGTAAATATATGGAAGTAAATAACTATGGTTAAGACTTTGTTTTAATCAATTAGATCTCAATCATTAATTCTAAATTATGACACGTGTCTTCAATCCAAGCTAGAACTTGGGGAAAATGGAGAGGAGCCGGATCTACTAATTTTCATGTCTTCTTGTATATTGACTAATTTTCATGGAGTCAATTCCTTAAATGGCCACTCAAATTTAAGGAATTGCCTTGAAATATCATTTATGTTTCATTTAGGACCAAAATATCACTCAACTATCCCTATTTTTCTCCAAATATACTTGACACTTCAAAAGCTCTCTCCTAGTTGGCATGACATGTCATTAAAGTCTTTTTTTTTAATAATAGACTAATTTGATTCATTAAACCTATTTAACTAAAATAATGATCATATTATTTTAAAATATATATATATATTAGTTTATTAAGAATAAATTGTCATACTTAAGAATCTTTTATTATAATTAAACTTTTTATTTTTTTATGTTATAAAGAATAAGTTTTTAAAACGTACTATAATATCATCAATTTTGAATATTTATAAACCTATACATTCAAAAAAATATATCGATATACAAATCACTCATTAATGCTAACTTACATCAATTAATCATAAATTTTATAATGAATCAATAATATTAAATGTCAATTAACTATTACAATTAATTGTGTATTTTGAAATTCATGCTTACAATTTTTTTTCTTGAAAATAATAAAAAGTGAATAATATTATTACTATTTTTATCCAAAATAAATAAATACTAAATATCTCAAAAGTCTCCTTCTATTCTAGTTGATATGTCATATTTGTTGAGATTAGATTAGCTAACTTAATCTTGTTATTAATCATTAGTTGGTTAGTTAGGATTAGTTAGTCATTTCTGTTAGTAACTGAAGATTCTAGAAGCTGAATGCCAGCTGTAACATAGTGGTTGTTTAGTTACTTTCCATTGTATAAATACACATACCTGTACAGAAGTAAGATGATGAATTTTTCCCCAAATTACTCAATTCTTCTTTTCTCATCTTTATGGATTGTGAGCATAGCTCAATGTGTTGTTCTATGCGTTAATCTCAACATGGTATCAGAGCCCAGCTCAAATTGATCGATAACTTCGTGATTCATCCACTCACACGCAGTACATTGCAGATACGTTGTTTTTCTTCTGTGTGTTTTTCATTTTTTCTTGTTGAATTGCTGATCTATGATGGCGAATGATAATGGTGAGGAATCGAGTGATACTGGTAGAAATCCTAATGGTATTGGGATTGAAAATGCCAACTCTTCCTTGTACATGCATCCCTCTGATAATCCAGGTGCAGCATTGGTACCAATTCCTTTCGATGGAACAGGATTTAGGTCGTGGAAGAGAGGTGTTTACAGAGCCCTCTCAGTGAAGAATAAACCCGATTTTGTTAATGGAGAGTGCAAGAGGCCAGATCTGGAGACGCCTCAATATCGTCAATGGGAAAAGTGCGATAACATAGTCACCTCTTGGATTTTGAACTCGCTTGTTAAGGAAATTGTAGATAGTGTGGAGTATGTGAATGATTCGTTTGAATTATAGAGAGAATTGGAAGATCGATATGATCAAACAAATGGAGCAAAACTCTACCAGATCCAAAGGGAGATAAATGATTTGTCTCAAGGAACATTAGATATCACAACGTACTATACTAGGATGAAGAGATTGTGGGAGGAATTAAGCACTCTACATGTTAAAACTCAGTGTAAATGCAACTGCAGTTGTGGAGCAAATGAGAGTGTTTTCAGAGCAGAACAAGAGAGAAGGTTAATTCAATTCCTTATGGGACTGAACGAGACCTATACTGCAGTTCGAGGAAATATCCTTATGATGAACCCGCTACCATCGCTTGCACAAACCTTTTCACTGTTAGTGCAGGATGAAAAACAGCGAGAAATCAAGCCTAATACTCAGCTGTTCATGGAGTCTACTGCTCTTAATGCGGGTAATTCTGGAAAAATGATAATGGAATCAGGCTCATTCAATGCTAGTAGTTCAGGAAGAGCAAGTACCTCTAGACAGCCTCGTCAAAATGCAGCAGGTAACAACAATTTTAGAACCAACTACTCTCAGACAACTACTTACAATGGAAATAGGGGTCGTATAGTATGTGACTACTGCAGGAAGACATGCCATACTAGGGACAGATGCTATAAACTTCACGGATACCCACAAGCCAATCATCAACAATCAAACAACAATTAGAATTCTCAAAATGGATATCGCAGTAACAATCAGAATTTCAGGAATAACAAAGGCAAAGGTCCTATGAATGATGGACATGGCTTCTCATCCAATGTGATGACGAATAGGTGTGAGGAACATGCTGGTACACATGATACAGAGAGTCCCAAGCTGACAAGAGAACAATATGAGCAGTTTGTGAATCTACTGCAACATTTCCAACCAGAGAGTCGTGGGGATAGTGCTTCAAACATGGATCATGTAAATGGCAATGTGAACTTTGCAGGTATGATAGTTTGCACTTCTTCTATTGATTTTGGAAAATTATCTTGCAAATGTTTCAAAAACAAGGATGATTCTTGGATTCTAGACTCAGGCGCCTCAAACCACATGACCTTTGATATAAAATCCTTAACCGACATTACATACCTTCCCTATCCTTTACTGATCACTTTACCAAATGGCTATAAGGTGAAAGTCACTCAAATTGGGACTGTGATAATTGCATCAAACATTGTATTGCATAAAGTACTGTACGTGCCCTCTTTTAAGTATAACCTTATATCCATTCAGTGTCTTTCCATGACTTTGCCTAAAAGTGTTATATCCTTCTCTAAAACTTCATGTATTCTACAGGCCCCTTCAATGAGGAGGCCTCTGGAAATTGGTGAAGCCAGAAATGGATTATATTTTCTCTGTCCAAAATGTGTGAAGAACAACAATCATTCTGATGTGAAGTGTGTTGTTCCTGTTCATGCTGCTTCAAGTGTTCTTACTTACAGTTCAAATCCTTGTACTGCTACTCAATGTAATCATCTTTCCAATATAGACAACATATCTAGGAAGAATAAGTGTTTACACAAATCCACTATGCAGAATTCTATTCCAAAAGACATGAATCAATCTTATGTTTCAACTTCTTGTATGTCTCTTACTTGTGATATGAATGTGTTGTGGCATAATAGACTTGGACATGTACCCTTTGTAAAAATGAGGGAAATAAGATCCATACCTAATAACTTCCCCACTAAACAACCTTTTTTATGTAATATTTGTCCAATGGCAAGACAAGCAAGGTTGCCATTTCACCACAGTACCAATGTTTCCACCAAAATATTCCAACTACTGCATGTTGATCTTTGGGGTCCTTATCATACAGTGACTCATGACAATCATAAATATTTTCTTACCCTAGTTGATGACTACAACAGATGTACTTGGACTCAACTTCTGACCTGTAAGAGTAATACCTTGGGAGTAATCAAGACCTTTATATCCATGATTGAAAATCAGTTTGACACCAAAGTAAAGTCCATAAGAACTGATAATGGACTTGAGTTAATTAACACAGAAACATCGTCATTTCTTAACTCCAAAGGGATCATTCATGAGAGAACATGTCCCTACACACCACAACAAAATGGTGTGGTGGAAAGAAAACATAAATATCTACTAGAAACTGCCAGAGCACTTCTTTTCCAATCCAAGCTACCACTGAAATACTGGGGAGAGTGTGTTCTATGTGCCACATATATCATCAATAGACTCCCTACTTCCCACATCAAAGGAAAATCTCCTTATGAGTTGTTGTACAATTCCAAACCATCCTACTCCCATATGAGATCATTTGGATGTTTGTGCTACCCTACTATCCCAAAGTGCCAAAGAGATAAACTTCAAGCTAGGACCACACCCCATATCTTCATAGGGTACCCATTTGGATCAAAGGGATACAAGGTTCTCAGTCTGACCACAAGAAAAATACACATTTCTAGAGATGTAGTTTTTAAAGAAAGTATATTTCCTTTTGTTGTTGTGTCTGATGTATCTTCTTTTCCTTCTGTTTTAACCTCAGTGCCTTTTGTTGACTCTATTAATACTGAAATTGGTTCACATACTGTACCACATGTTGATAATAATGTACTTGATGCAAGAAACATACCAGGTGACACCTTATTACCTCAATCAGTTGACTTACCATCTGTTCATCTTTCACCTTCCCCTCAACAACCTTCTATTGTTCCTCATAATAGTGAATCAAATGTAGTTCCTACCAGACCTCATAGATCACATAGATTACCTGCTTACCTTCATGATTACATTTTGCCTAACACCATAACTAAACCAGCCCATCAATTGCCTAATGAAAATATTTCCCTAAATGCTGCTTTTTCAAAACATCATCATATACCACCTCAGATTTTGGAAGCTGAGAGTCAAGCTCTTGTTAGAAGCATTAGCAATGATGACGAGCCTTCTTCATATGAAGAAGCTGCTATGAATCCTGCCTGGCAGATAGCCATGACACAGGAATTTGAGGCACTTCATTCAAATCATACTTGGGACTTAGTGAATTTGCCAAGTGGTAAAAGGGCAATAGGTTGCAAGTGGGTGTATAAGGTGAAACACAAGGCTGATGGGACCATTGAAAGGTTCAAAGCAAGACTTGTAGTGAAGGGGTACACTCAACAAGCTGGAATTGATTACACTGAGACTTTTTCACCAGTGATTAAGATGACTACTGTGAGAGCTTTGATGGCTACAGCAGTAAAGAAGGGCTGGAACATTTATCAACTTGATGTAAATAATGCCTTCCTTCATGGAGAGCTGCATGAGGAAGTGTATATGGAAATTCCCCCAGGCTTGGCAGTGGACAGGTCAGACTTGGTCTGCAAATTGAACAAGTCATTGTATGGGTTGAAGCAAGCCAGTCGACAGTGGTATGCTAAGCTAGCTGAGGTCCTATATTCTAGAGGCTACACTCACTCACTGAATGATTATTCACTTTTCCACAGGAAAACTGCAGATTCCACTGTTTTTGTAGCTGTTTATGTAGATGATGTTCTTTTGACTGGTATAGATGAAATTGAAGTAAAAGAACTTAAGACATTCTTGCATGACAAGTTCAAAATTAAAGATTTAGGAAGACTGCACTACTTTCTTGGGATGGAGGTACTTTACAAAGATGATGGTCTCATTATTTCCCAAAGGAAGTTTGTCCTTGATCTACTAAAGAACTACAGCATTTCCAGCATGAGCAGCTGCAATTCTCCACTAGATCCTACAATAAAGCTCCAAGCTAGGGAAGGGCCTCCACTTTCAGATCCTGCATTTTACAGAAAGCTTGTTGGAAAGTTGAATTTCCTAACTAACACTAGGATGGATATATCCTATAGTGTACAGCACCTTAGTCAATTCATGCAAGACCCCAGGAAGCCCCACTTGAAGGCAGCATTTCACCTCTTGAGATATCTCAAGACAGATCCTACCTTAGGGATCTTCATGTCACATGATCAATCCTATAATGTCAGAGCTTATTGTGATTCTGATTGGGCTGCTTGCCCTGATTCCAGGAAGTCAGTAAGTGGTTACATTGTATTGCTAGGTAACAGTCCTCTGAGTTGGAAATCAAAGAAGCAAGAAACCATATCATTATATTCAGCTGAGGCAGCGTACAGGGCCTTAAGAAAGGTTGCAGGTGAATTGGTTTGGCTCAACAGATTATTAGAGGAACTCACAGTACCATCACCAACTCCTTTTGATGTCTATTGTGATAGTCAATCAACCCTCCACATTGCTAGAAATCCTGTATTTCACGAGAGAACAAAGCATATTGAAGTTGACTGACACTTTGTGAGAAACCTTCTACAAGCAGGCCTTATTTCATTGCACCATATAAGTTCTGACAATCAACTGGCAGACATCTTGACAAAGACACTGACTGGAATTAAACATTTTGCAGCACTCCACAAGTTGTCAGTGTTCTCTACACCTCCAACTTGAGGGGGGGTGTTGAGATTAGATTAGCTAACTTAATCTTGTTATTAATCATTAGTTGGTTAGTTAGGATTAGTTAGTCATTTCTGTTAGTAACTGAAGATTCTAGAAGCTGAATGCCAGCTGTAACATAGTGGTTGTTTAGTTACTTTCCATTGTATAAATACACATACCTGTACAGAAGTAAGATGATGAATTTTTCCCCAAATTACTCAATTCTTCTTTTCTCATCTTTATGGATTGTGAGCATAGCTCAATGTGTTGTTCTATGCGTTAATCTCAACAATATTATTACATCATTTTAAAAATAATACACCTATTTAATTCATCAAACTTATGTCTCTACAAAACAAATATATAAATTACATCAGAATTTATGAAGATTATAAAGAAAAAATAAACTAACTCCTTTATATTTTTTTACCAAACAAAATTCAATGAAATTTTTTTTGTGTGCAATTATTACTTGGTAATTTTTAAAATTCCTTAGTAAATTATTTGAAAATTTTAAGAAATTTTTTTTATGAAAGTATTCAAATAAATTTGTAAGGTTGACAAAAAAGTTGGTAAGAATGAGAAAATTATTATTTAACTTTTTTTTTTAATTTAATTTTTATTTTTATTCTTTTATTGCTATATTATATTATACTTTAACTTATCATACAATTAAACAAAAAAAATTTTAAAAAAATAATATATATATAATATTATTATTATTATTTTATTTTTTATCTCATCCTAAATTCATGAAATACAAGTACGGAGTAATAATTAATTGAATTGCCTATTTTAATTTAATAATATACATATTATATGAGATTAATATACTGATAAATAAAAATAAAAATTTATTTTCTAATATAAATATTATCAACTTTCTATTTTCTTTTCAAAAAAAGATAATGTAAGTGTGAATTTCAAAGTACCCAATTAATTATTTTTAAATAGTTAATTGACCTTTAATATTATTGATCCATTATATAATATATGATTAATTGATGTAAGTTGACATTCATGAGTGATTTATACATCAATATTTTTAAAATATATGTGCTTATAAGTATACAAAATTGTTGACATTATAGTAAATTTTAATAAACTATTCTTCATAGCATTAAAAAATAAAAATTAAATATGATAAAAGAATCTTAAGTGAAAATTTCTTCTTAATAAACTAATATATACTTTTTAGAAAATAATAAGATCATTATTTTAGTTAAATTAGTTTGATGAATTAAATAAGTCTATTCTTAAAAAAAAAAACTTCAATAACATGGCATGCCAACTAGGAGAGAGTGAAACTTTTGGACTGTTAAGTATATTTGGAGGAAAATAATGATAGTTAAGTGATATTTTGATCCTAAATAAAACATAAATGATATTTCAAGGAAATTTCCTAAACTTGGATGATCATTTATCGAATTGACTCAATTTTCATGTCTTTTTTTTTTCAAACTTTATTTTCTGCCTCTTCTTCTCATGGCACATCAAAATGATGAATTAGTCCAATCTAGTCTGTTAAATTCTAAATCTGTATAAACTAACTCAAATAGACAGAATCAATCCATTTTGACAGTTGTAGATAAACTAGAATAAATGTAGAAGTTTCTCGAACTATTTTGTGGTCATTTGGTAGGGAGTATAATAAAGGTGTTGAATATGGCGTATTAGTAATGCTGAAACTAAAAATGTTTGTATTAGTTATACTTATTATTAGTTACGTTGAGATTCTTACTTATGTAGTGTTTGACTTAGTAGGCGTTTGGCCATGCGATACCATATCACGATATGGAATCGTGAGATGAAATCATCGTTTGGACATGCGATTTTACGCTGATTCCGTCTCATTATTCCATATCATGAAATGTGATTCCATATTCTCCAAAAACCATGATATGAGAATTTCATATCATGATTTGAGATATTTTTAATACAAAAATTGATCCACAACTTTATATTTTGTTAAAACAACCTCACGTTTATATCTACTAACCATTTATTTCATATGTAAATAAAAATTATAATCACATCATTACTTTTAAAAATTTATTATTCTCACCGACATAGAATAGTTGCCGTGGCAATTAGCAAGATGACACCAACATTTATACAACCAAAAAATATGTCAGATGATCTACATTCCAAAATTCGACATAATACTCAATTTTGGCCTTGGTTTAAGGTAAAATTTCAAACACATTAATAAATTTATTTTATGGCCTTAATAAGTGCACATTTATATTTTATGTGTAAGTTATTAGTATTTAGTTACATACTCACTATCGACTTTGTTTAAAGAGATAATATTTATTTTATGACTTTGCATTGTCTTGGAAGCATTATTTTATTACTCTTACAAATATTATTTTTGTGAAGTGTATTCTATAATGCTTCCAATTAATTTTATGTTCACTAAACTAATATTGATGTATTTTTTATTTGGTAGGATTGTGTTGGTGCGACTGATGGAACATATATAGAAGGGGAGGTTCCTAGTGGTGCAACAAGCATATCGTAATCGCAAAGGAAGAACATTGATCACAAAATGTCTTATGTGCATGTGATTTTGATATGTGATTTACCTTTGTTGTTGTTGGTTGGGAAGGTACTGCACATGACAGTAAAGTACTTGAGAATGCACTCGTTGAACCAACGTCACCATTTCCATTTCCGCCACATGAAAACTTTAAATTACATCCTTAGAATAAATATTATTTATTTACATAAAGCTGTCTTATTTACGTCACATATGCTTTTAGTAATTCTTTATAAAATGTTTGTTGGTAGATAAATATTATGTTGTTGATGTTGGTTTTCGAAACACAAAAGGATTGTTATAAGCTCCATACAAATTAGGACTACGCTATCATTTGCAATATTACAGAGGAAGTGAAAGAGAGCCTCAAATGCCAATAACTGTTTAATTATATGCATTCATCTTTGTGCAATTTGATTGAACTATCTTTTGGAGCTTGGAAAAAATAGATTTAGAATACTGAAACATGAACCATTATGATATTAGTGAAAATTGTCATAGCTTGTGTAGTGTTACATAATTATTTGCGAGAATACCAAAGGACTGATGGAATATTTATGGTCTATGAGCATGCAAATATAGTTGCGGATGATATTGACCAATAAATGACTCAAAGTAACAATGTTGATTCGTCTTTTCGGTCACATGATCGAGAAATGCAAGTACAACTTGAGAAATTATCCGTACTATGTGGGAGGATTATATTAAAGACTAGTACACTACAATTTATGTTCAATTTTTTTTATTGAATTAAAGTTAGATGAAACAATTACTTAAGTGGAAAACAAATAAATTTGTCATAATTTATTATGCGATTTTATAATTTTTTGTTTATTTGGTAAGATTGAATAAACAATTTGGGTTATTTTAATAATTTTGCAACTTATGAAATTCTTATATATGTTTATAAGAAAATATACAACACAAAAATTTCATATCGCATGTCCAAACAAAACTTTAATTTCATCTCATAATTTCATATTATGATATCATATTGATAGAATGCGTGCGTCCACTATCAGTCAACGGACCAGGTCCCTTGACTCAACAAGAATAGTAATGACGAGTAAATAATAAAAAGAACACAACACAAGCAGTTTATGTGGAAACCTCCTTGGTCAAGAGAGTAAAACCACGACCTGTCTCATAGGATTCTCAACTGTTTCCACTAATATCTTCAAGAAAAAGTGAAACCCGGTTACAGCCAAAGTGAGAAGAAGTTATTAATCTCACAACTAAGTAATAACTCTATTACTTACTGAGCCTAAGCAGATACCACACTGCCCACTAAGCTATCACCACTAGACAACTTAGAATTCAACTAAGCAGATACTACACTGCCCACTAAATCAACTAACACCTAGATGACTTAGAATTTTACTAAGCAACAAACAATGCTGCCCACTAAATCAGTTAGCCTTAACTGATTTAGACTTTTACAAACAAGCACAAGATTTGAATCCTTTATAGATTAGGAACAGATTTACAATGTAAGTACCGAAGATATAATCCTAAGACAACTAGACAGCTTCCAGCTCTATCAGGTCCCTGTTGTTCTTGAGGATGATACTTCCCTTGAGTGTTAGCCTTTGCAAGAGTTCTTGAGAATTTTCAAGTTGCAAAAACTAAGGTTGTGTCTATTGGACATAATCTTTATGAAGAATAGACGCAACCTTCGAGGTCATGCCATTGGCCGAGGTTTCTGCCACAGTTGGAGACGGTGCACCAACTAATTGTACTTTTTACAGCCTGGCATTTGTGTGTTTACTGTCACAAGGATCGGGTCCCTTTACAAGGTCCCATGGTTTGTCAAATCATCAAAACTACAAATAACACATATCATGATACCATGATAGCATGGCCAAACGGGCCTTTAGTGTATCAAAAATAGCATGCATTGCATAATTTCTAAAAAAATATTTTTCTATTTACAAGCATACCCTCCACAATTATGATGAAAATGATGTGAAAAAGATTTTGAGGGAGAATTGTGTCTTTAATTATGCTAATACATGCATTAAAACCATTTGTATTACTTATATCATAAATTTCTATGTATTAGTCAAACACATTAAAGTTTATACATAAACTAGTGAATATAGCCGCGCTTCGCGCAGTTATAAGTTTATTAGTGAATAAATAAATATTTCTTTTATAAATTTAATCTAGATAAAAATATAAAATTATAAATATAAATATAAATATAAATCTTTTTGTTGGAACTCATGGATTGATTGGTTACAATTTTTAAAACATTACACCTTATTTGAATGATTGAAGAAATAAAGTGAAGAAGATTATATTGAAATTCTAAATATATACGAACTTGATATACCAGCTAAATTATTACTCATTCAATATTAAGATTCTCTATTATACGTGATTTCTTCTTTTTTTAAACCTCATAATTATATAAGAAATTTTAATATTGAGTATGTTAAGAAAGTTTTATTTATAGAAAAAATAAAGAGAAGAAAATAGCAAAAAAAATTAATAGATTGATGAGAGGCATTTAAGGAAATGAAATAAATAGCAATAATAAGAAAAAACATATCTTGTATTTGAAAGAAAATGGAAGAAAAAGAAAAGAGAGAAAAAATTGAAGGAATGAAATAAATGTCAATAATTAATGAAGAACGAAATAGATTTTTTTTATAATTTATTTGATCATTTTAAAAAAAAGAAAAGTTTGAAATTCTGAGAAAAAAGAAAAATAGTGATATTGCCCAATGAGACATACCACCTTACTTTAATTTGAAAGGATAAAATATAAAATAATAATTTAAATGTAATTTAACACTCTTGATTGTATAATAACTACTTTTATGGTTAGAGAAATGAAGTGAGGAGATTTTATTGAAATTCTAAATAAAAAATTGAGAAAAAGGTTAAATTATACTAATCAATATTAATATTCTCAATTATTACATAATTTTCTCCTTTCTTAAAAATTCATAATTATATAAGGAATTTTAATAGTTGAGTATATTAAGATAATTTTATTTAAAGTATAAAAAAGGATAGAAGAAAGTGGCAAGAGAGGCATTTTAAGGAAATAAATGACGATAATGAAGAAAGTTATATTTATTTTTAATTTGGAAGAAGATGGAAGAAGGAGAAGAAAAGAAAAGAGATTTGAAAAATGAAATAAATGTCAATAATTAATGAGAAAGTAAATATAATTTTTTAATAAATTTTTTGATTAAAAAATTAAGAAAAATATTTAAAATTATGAAAAATTAATAGTGATACTATCCAATGAGACATGTCATTTCAATTTTTTACTGTCCAACTTTAGTATTATATATAAACTAGTAAAGAAAGCTCGGGTGCTGCCCGGGCCCAACATTAATAAAGTTATATTGTTACTCTCTCCGTCCCATATTAGATGAGAATCTTACTAAAAATATTTTTTTCTTATTATTTGAGCACTTATTAAATTAGGATAAAATTAATTAATTCTTTTCCATTTTACCCCTACAATTAATATGACCATTCCTATATTGTATGTGTATTTTTTGTAACTCATTTCAATGTGCATTGATATAAACAAAGGGCAAATGGTGAAGTCTTCCAATGTATTAATGATTTCTTAATCACCGTGTAAAGTTGGAAGTGCCCATCTAATATGGGACGGAGGGAGTATAGTTTATGTATTGTAATAAAATTAGTAAAGATTGTTATAATATATTTTGCTCATAAGTGAGCTAATATAGAAACTTATTTGTGATTTGTCTTTTTAATTTCAATTTTAAATAGCAAATAAATGTAGCGATAAGATTGAGGGTAGAAATGAAGCATATCTTTCTAAATTTAAGTAAAAATAAACAGAGTAGAAATAACATTAGGGTTATCGATAGGACGATTCATTCGGTTATTTTTAAAAAAATTATATCATTCAATTTTTCGGCTATTTTATAATACATAACCAAAATTAAAATTTTAAAATCATCCCAATCCTAATTTATGTGACAGAAGCAGTACAAAAATTAGTCTTTTTTTGTTGTCTTGTAGATATTTTAAGTTATTATTTATTGTAAATTATAGTACTTTTTATTAAAGTTTTTAATAACATATGTTACTTTTTATATTTGAGAGTTAAACCAACTTTTTTTTATATGTCTTTTAATTTTATATGTGTTTTGTCCTTTTCCATTTTGAAAAATCAATACTCTCTTTGTATAGTAATTTATATGTCATTTTTTTTTATAAATATATTGGTTATTCCCTCTTCTTATTGGAACACATGTTGACTTGTGGTGAATACTTATTCCCTCTTCTTATATAGTAAAGTACGTAAAAAGTTAATTTAGTGATTTGGTGTATCAAGAAGAAGAAATATATTTGTTAATTAATTTAATCAAATAAATAGAAAAAGTATGAAAGTAAAAAAGCAAATGTAGCAGTCTTTTTATAAAAAAAATTATGACCATAACTGACTTGAAAGTCTGACACCATTTATATACATTTTTTCCTTTTATATAGTTGAACATGAAACTTTACTATGTGTACCCCATTAATGATATGACCATACAAAAATTAATATTTTAATGTTAAGAAAAAATTACTGAAATACACGTCTTATGTTTCCCTTATTTTTAATATTTCTTTTTATTTTTAAAAACCTCTAAAATTCCTTATTTATTTAATGTATCCGAGCTACATATTAATGTATCAGAGCCAGTATTTAATGTATTCGAGCTAGTTTTTAATGTATCTGAGCTACATATTATGTATCCAGTTTGTGTTGCTTTTTAAGGGATTAATGTAATTACAAACTAATGAGAGAGATTGTAATTTCATATTAAAACTATGAGATTTATGTAAGTTATCCATAATTTTACAAAGACGAAAAGGCATGCTAGTTAAATTAAGGATACTATTATCCAAATATTATATCCAAGCAAAAAATTACTAATTTTTTTTTGAATTATTTCAAATAATAGTGCCAAAATTCACAACTTATACACAACATTAGCCAAAGATATGCTTAGTTTGTGAATAATTAGATTACCAAATAACCATTATTTATATGAATGACCACTTTTTAAATATCTCATTTGATTACATTGGGGAATTGGGCTTGGGATTTGGGATTTGGGCCTTTGGGAGGCAACTGGACTAGTAGGGGACCAATATTTAAAGGAAAAATTACAGAAATCCCACATTTTAGTTTACTTATTATCATTATCCCCTATAAGTTTTACAAATCTCCAAAATCCCTCATTTTCGCGTATCAGATTAATGTATCAGCGCTTATATTATTGTATCTCGCGCATCAGATTAATGTATCAGCGCTTATATTATTGTATTTCGCGCATCTGATTAATGTATCAGAGCTATATAAGTGTTGAGACATGCGCGAGATACAATAATATAAGCGCTGATACATTAATCTGATGCGCGAGATACAATAATATAAGCACTGATACATTAATCTGATGTACGAGATATAATAATATAAGCGCTGATACACTAATCTGATGCACAAAAATGAAGGATTTTTGTAATTTTAAAATTTTAAGAGATAAATTGTAATTTTGCCTTAAAAGTATGTGATTTCTGTAATTTTCCCATATTTAAAAGGTTTACCTAAAAGAAGACCATTTGAGTAAATGTCCAATTTATACACTCTAGTCCAAATAATTGATACAATTTTGTATCGACGATTACATATATTTTCTCTGTATCTATCATAGTACCATTATTATCTAAAATTATAAATCCTCTACACACAATAGCTAGAATCTTTAGAAAAATAGCCCGAGTCTATTGGAGCAAACAGTAGTTGACTAAGGAACACCACAAGTCAACGAAGAAAAAACAACAATTAACCCCCCCCCCCTCTTGCACTTGAGGTGGTAAACTTCTAAAGACTCTTCGTACGTGCTCAATGGGAGGATATGTTTTTCCTGAGGCTTTTAGTTCACCAATGAACTTACTCAATCATGCAAACATGCTTTCGATTGTTTCTCCTTCCTTCATTTGAAATAGTTTGTATTCGTATACTAGCAAACTGATGATGGTTTCTTTGACTTAGTCAGTTCCTTCATATGTAACCTCAAATTTGTCTCACATTTCTTAGCAGTATCACATCAAGAGATTTTCTCATATTCCTCACCAGTGATAACATTATACAAAACATTTTTCGCTTTAGAGTTTATTTGAATAATTTCCATCTGTTTATTTGTGTAGTTCTCTAAACTTGGAGTAATGGATGGCGGACTTTCGTCTGAACTTTTTGAAATATGAATAGGAATATCACCAAGCTTGATAACTCTCCAAACTTTCACATCATAGAATTTTATGACAGTTTTCATTCTTACTTTTCAGTGAGAAAAGTGTTTTCCATTAAAATATGAAGGTCTTGTCTTAGAGGTTCCTTCTTGAAATAGTGCACCCATAATTTATTGTGCCATGATCTTTTTCCCACATGTTGTTTGACAAATATTTGTGAGACGAGGCTCTGATATCAATTGAAAGTGCAAGGGGGGGAATGAAGTAGTTGATTTGTGGAGTTCCTTAGTCAACTACTATTTGCAAAGAAGTATAATGAAAGCTGGAAAGTGCGTAAAGCAATATACTGGTTGGGATCCAAAATGGAACTTACGTCTAGTCCCCCTTGGGTTGCAAGTATGCTCTCTTCTAGCCTTTGTAACCTTTGATGTGAGTACAGAGATGAGTGTAGTTTCACTATTTACACTCAGTTTGTTTTCACTTTCTTTTTCTTTTGATACAAAGTCCTACCAACAACATTTTTCTCTCTTCTTTTTTTTT
>JAJOOF010015595.1:0-29459 GCA_029582545.1 Solanum lignicaule
TTTTTTCTTGTTCCCTTAGTCCCGATTTCCCCCTTGATTATGCTTATCGCTTATGGTCATTTTAATTGCTTCCGCGACCAAGGATGTGTAATGATACGATATGAGGCTTGTTTGGGGTTCCTTCGGGTTCCCCATTCGCCGGTCACGTCTAGGCCCTAGGGTTGGGTCGTGACATTTCGCCTTTCTATGCATATGTTGATAAGCTTTGGCAGTTGCACACATAATTTTGTCTTTTACTTTTATTTTATTTGTATTTCAATTAAGGTGGGTTCTGTAGATTTCTTAGAGGGCCCACATGATAGTTAGTGAGATAATTCCGAAACTTGTTACATTAAACATGCAGTGGCCACATGTGAATCATATCTCATTATGTGTTTGTTGTGATTGGTTGGATTTTAAAGTTGGAACACATTGTCTTTCCTTACAATAGTGTGGTATTACCTTAGCCTTATATCAGACTCCTTGTTAGAACTATCGAGCTGCTTATGTATATTTAAGATCTTTCTAAGCTTGGTTGGTCTATGATGTCTATTGAGTGCCCCGTATTTTGGTACTCATACTACACTTCTGCATCTTTTTCTGATGAACCTCCCAGTATGAATCCACCCTCATTGAGCGACGGATCTCCTATGGCACTCATGGACTTGGATCGTGGTGGGCTCTTGGCGTAAAGAGACTTGCTGATTTCCCTCTTTTGTACTAACTCGTATTTTGTATTTTGATTAGTCAGCTTTGTTGTATGTAGTTCTTTTAGTACTAAGAAGCTCATGTACCCGTGATACCATGCAAGTCCGGGATTTGGTTCTTTTGTACAGTTTGTCTTTCTCAGTCACTTTTTGGCCCATTTTGTATATTTTTTTTATCGTAATTTCATAACTATGCTATGTCCCATATTCCCTATCTTTATTATTCCGGTTTCCAGTATTTTTCTCTATTAAATGTTTGTCTTCTGCCTTTTCTTGTTAGGGTATTTTGCTTGCCTATTAGGGGGTTATAGTAGGCGCCTTTATTGCTCGGTTTCGGGTGACATTGATAAAAATCCCTCCTTCGTTGAACAATATCGTTAAAGAAATGTAACTGAAAGCTAAAGATATTCCTTGTCTCTCTCTTTTTGATCCTTCTGCTTTCAAAATAGTTGAAAGCAATGCATCACATATTGGTTTTGGAGACACGTTAACGAAAAGAAAAATAATAAAGCAGATATCATTGCATTTGCATCCAAGCATTTGAATAAAGCCCAAAATAATTATCCAACAATAAAAAAAGGAATTTTTTGCAATAACTTTATGTAATTTTAAATTTCAAGTTTATTTACTTAATCAAAAAAATTTATAGTGAATTGATTGTAAAGCTTCAAAATCTTTATTTCAAAAGGATGTTCAAAACCTTGGCTCTAAGCATATATTTCCTAAATGGCAAACTATCATATATTTATATAAAAGAGAACCCTAGATTCACCAACGTGGCGCCACCACACACCAGAATTTCCTTTTAAATTTATATATTTCCGAAACTACCCTTCCCCTTTCATGAAAAGTTGTGACTTTTATGAAAAGTTGTGACTTTTATGAAAAGTTGTGACTTTTATGAAGAGTTGTGACTTTTATGAAAATTTGTGACTTCAATGAAGAGTTGTGACTTTATTAAAAGATGTGACTTTTATGAAAGGTTGTGACCTTTTCGAAGGGTTGCAACTTTTTCAAATAGTTGTGACCTTTCCGATAAGGCACAACGAACATTTTTTTCACACTACCCTTTGTTATCTATAAATAGAGGGATTTCATCTCATTTTAAAACAACAAAAATTCTGAACTTCTTACTCTTCTTCTTTTTCTTCTTCTGCACAATTAAATATTCGTGTACTTTGCTCCTGATAAGTTGCTCACAGACACCATTGCTTATGTTACAGATCATGGTATTATTTTTACAATCATAAATTTATGGTTTTGTTATTAAGGATAAATGATAAGATGTTATAATTTTCATTTTCCTTTAGATTATTAATGTTCGTTACTACGTAATCTTGTATGTAAAATAAAATAGTGTTTTAGTTTTAATGATTGATAGGTTCAAAGTATTATTTTATAAATTCTGTGATATTAAATATCCGGGCGAAGTGCAGATAATTTTACTAGTTTTATATATTTTTTATTTTGATATATTTTTTATCTTGATATAAAATATATCAAAGGGAGCTCAAACTCTATTCCAAATTTTCTTACTTGAGAATTATTCCACGGTAGGTAATTATGGGTAAACAGAAAAAAAAATAGAACTCTTGAGTTTTCAACCATTACTCAAAAAAATTAAAGAAGAAATCACCCTTGAATATCAGCAAGTCTATCACGAAGTGCAAGTTCTTTCCAAACAACAACCAATTTAAGTTGCTCTTAAGCAACCCTCAATAGATGCAGATGTCAAAGCCAACCTAGATACCAAACTTCAGCAAATTATGCCATGAAAGGGATTCCGTAGTAATATATCTTGGAGAGTACAAATCTGATTTGAATCTCAAGTACAAAAAAGGGGCTGACCTTGTTGACGAGGAAGTAGACATTCAGCTAGGTTAAACAGTTTAGACCTTATGGACAAAGGAAGACCTGGTGATCTAATCCAAAGCCATTCTTTAGCTTCTTCTTCTCATTTTCTTGATGTTGTTAGCACAACCAAAAACATAGTGAAAGTAGAAAGCCCAGTATTTTTATATTTGATTTTTAACAAAATATTGTCATGGTATGTCCTATACCAAGCAAATCAATTTCTTCACATATACCTCAACAAAATTCTTCCCATATATGATCATCATATGATGAGCCAATATACTTCAAGAATGATAGTGTATACCCATTGATACAAATTTAATCCAAAGTTTTGTATTTCCACCCCCGTGAGTTAGCTAAGAAAATACTTAGCCCTCCCTCAAATTTTATAAAAAAAAAATTGCATATACACAAAAATTCTATGAGTTCATCCTCACAGATACTTGATCTTGCGTATTTAACCACATAAAGTCAAGCAAACACAATTATGTGAATTAATAAAATAATCTCAACCAAAGAATGAGTCATTCACCCAACCAAGTACAAAAAGACTTTTTCAATATTTTGATGCCCAAAACTATGATTATTTTGATTACAAAAAAGCATGGATGAATGCCTTCACTTTCCATATAACACTCGCAAACATTCTTGGTTTCTTCTATAGGGGAAACAATTAGTCTCTGAATAAATCAATAATTTCAACCTCAATGTTGGCCTATCTATGATCACAAATCTGATACTTTTTCTCCACTAGTGTGTGAGAATATGATTTTTTTTCATGAGAACCAAATTCCTATGCTCTTACAATTCTCCAAAAGGTTTCACATTATATGGATATATTCCTTTAAGTTTGCATTCAACATAGAAGATGGACATAGAAAACTCTCATTATTATCCCTCCAAGGAGATTTTGAAAGATATAAGAGTTGGAACCCATGGAAAGCTTATGTGCCAGAAGTAGAAAAATGGTTATTGTGAAGCCCAGCACATATGACCCCATGCCGCCCAAATTTCATTCTTGCCACAAAAATCAATACAGTTGCACAACTAGACAACTCAAGTAGGAAAGGAGATTTCATCCACCAAATGGATAAAAAATCTCCAACAAATCAAATCTGACCTTCCTAACACTCAATCACATGCGTATGAGAAATATAATTATAAGATGAAGACATATATGTTCAACCAATTTAACATCATAACGACTTCACAAAACATCATATAAAAGTATGTCACCCATGACATTAACATGTATTGGCTGAAATTATTGTGGGTGATACTATAACACAACTACAACACTTTTACTATACCAAATATGTCCACAATGATGGTCACGCCCCGAGCCTACACCCTGGACTTGGCCGGCACTCGAGAACCATTGCTATCCCAAAGAAACCCTTGGCCAGGATTAACTCTTAGCGGAAGACTTACTCATAAATAAGATAAACATACACTACAAGAAGAATGTGAATTACATGAGGATTTTCCTGGGGATTAGTATAAAAATTCGTAGGAAACTTATTTTCCTGCAATTTTTCATACTAATCCCCGGGAAAATCCCCATGTAATTCACAGTTTTCTTATAAAAGCAATAGAAATAATGTGATATAAAGAAAAGCTTTTAAACTGTAGATAACAACTCAATGTATTGGAAAATACAATAGAACTCAATTTGTATGCAAAAATACAAAATAAACTATGTTTGGGAGATTCTCTAACCGACAACCATCACTATAAGTTATGTGATGATACAACATCTCGCCCACACTGCCAGAACTGTCCTACACCTTGTCGGGGTATAGAACTCCTCAACTAAGTGGATCAACTAGTCTATGCTTAAAATAAATAAGGTATCATCTTAAAAGTATGACCCTTTTATACCCACGTTGGCTACATGATTTATGGGGGGCAGTGAGTTGTAGAACTCTCCCCCATATCAGTGCTCAATACTACTCCCAAAATATAACTTAACTCATTATGTTTTAAAGAAAAAATTTCCTCTTCCTTAACTTTGAAATTATTACTCAAAAGGTTTCTCTTAAAAGAGATAGTACTCAAAACTGCTCATGAACTCTTTTGGAAATCGGTGTTTCCTCTTTTCTTAAATTTAAAAATTATTTTCTTGGGAATACTTAGTTCCCATATATCATTTTAAAGAAAACAATTAACTCAACTCTACTCTTCCTCAACTAAAATCCTTAAGTCTTAAAATAAGTTTAAAAGATTGTAAAAATACTCCTTAAAATGACTCGAAGTACTCTCAAGAATTGACTCTTAAATTTACCTTGAATTTGGATTATACATTCAAGGTTATGATTCATGTTATGAATGATTTCTAAATGTTTAGAAGTAGTTTAGAGTAGTTAGAATCAATAGGGAGTGAAAGTACACTTTAAAAGGAGTTAGACGGAGTAAACAATGGAAAAAGGGTGGGGGTAGACAACACAAGCGCATTGCTGGCGCGGGGCGCCAGCCCCTAAAGTTTAGAAGCTCAGTTTTGGCGCAGTGCTGGGGCGCATCTGGGGAGCGCCGTCCGAGCCTTCCCCCAGGACTTTCCGATGAATTTTTCTACTCGTTTTCTAACCTTAATTCGACTAGAATCGATTTATTTCCTCAAGTTTTCCTTAGATTCAATTACCTAATACAAGTACAAAAGAATCTACTCAAAAATAACCTTCAAACTCATACGTTTATCCTAAAAACTCATCAAACCCATCCTAATTCAAGAACGAAAGCAATACTTCAAGAATACTTATCAAGAACTTAAATCTTTCAATCTTTATGGACGAATTCGAATATGTAAATCATGATTGGTGTGTGGGTGCACAAAACCAACACTATGAGAACTCAAATACCTCTTAGGGATCAAACCCTTGGCCAAACAACCTTTGATCCGCAATAAATTTTGATGAATGCCTTGAATCTTCCGTCCTTTCTCATCTTTTATTTTCTTAAACTCTTTTCTAAAATCGTTGTGTAAATTAGAATTGTGAAAACTGAACCAAATCAGTCCAGACTCCTAAATATTACCATAATGCGTTTTAAGCTGATGGGGTAAGGAAAAGAACAAAATACCCTTCACATTTTTGGGTAACTTTTCCTTAATTGGACAACCTGACTTCAAACAGTCATATCTCCCTCATACGAGCTCGACAATTAGAAAAATTGATGGCGTTGGAAAGAGGATTCCAAGACCTTTCATTTGATATCTTATGGGCCACCTAAATCACCCTGTATGGAAAGTTATGGTCAATTGAAGTTGACCTAAAACTCACAACTTAAGCATAACTTGAAAAAAATTCATATTTTGCAATTTCCAATAGAGTTCTTTCTATTTTTAGCTCTTTGAAATACCGAGGTGTTACAATGATGTGGGGGAATAATTGGATAGAAAATATTAAGTCACATCCATCCCAGTAACTTATCAATCGAAAATAGTTTCATCGATCTTCAACACATCAACCTTATAGGACTGAAGATATGTTGAGCCCTAATGGCACAACAACATGGGCAATACAAATAAACTCCCAAGATATAACATTTGTTATTGCTTGTGAAAGGTCTTTTACATTTTTGTCTCATATTCCACTTTCAAATGCTTAATTTGTCAGAATTACTACACAATTGATATTTCTCATCTGAAAATTATTATACAGTTCCACGAAGGGGCCAAAGTTAGATATTTTTTCTGACGACATTTAAAACAAATATAAGATATTTTTTCTGACGACATTTAAAACAAATATAAATTGAGGTCTCTTATATCATTGACAAAAATATAAGAGATGACATCAAAGAATAAAATGTGATAGAACTGAAGACGAGGAAGAGATAAAAGGATAAGCATAAAGCTAATTTAGACAATATTGGTGCAAGGAAGACTCTTCAAGAGATGGAAGTTGAAAGGAAGAGAGACAATCTCAAATTCAAATACATTCTCTTATTTTGGATAAAACATTCCTTTCATTTTCCATAATTTCAAGCAATCCAAGTCATATAAAAAATAGTCCCCAGAAAATTAAAATTAAAGATTGTAATTTCCACTTCAGAAAAAAACTTCCACTATAGAAAGTCCTTATGAGTTCGAGTTGTCGCTAATAGTATTGGCTTATCATGCTAATGAATCACTTTGGAAATTTTTCTATTCCTGGAAGCTGGACACTCGGTGTCCCTTCCACCTGCATATGTAGAAAATTACTTTCTATTTTAAATAAGTAAAGAGTAGTAAGCAAAGTTCGGTAGAAGCACAAACCTGATCAATAGAGTAAACTTGATCATACTCATTTCCATTTTCATTAGGAAGGATCGAACTTGAAACTCCGATATTATGATAGAGATCATCCATATTATGGAAATTCAAATACGCATCACAATTTTCCCACTCATTTAGATCACTTCCTTCATTAGCACTCGTATTTGATGTTGCAATAAAATTGCTTGGAACAAATATGTTTTCTTCTCCTATTATTGCTGGAAATTAGTATTTGCTTCTCCCGATCCATTGATTATCGCATTTCCACCATTCATATATGTCATTATTGCACTTGTTGAATTTGTTGTTACATAGGGTTGATTGAGATCCAAGTTGTAATCATTTTGAGTTTGACGATTCAAGTTGAAATCATGATGATCTCCACTATTAAACGTCATGTAAAAATTATTATTATTGCTCCCAATAATTGGGCCTTGTGAACCAAATAACGGACCATGTTGTTGTTGTAGCCTACCACCATCATTATTTTGGCCCGACAAAAATGAGCTGAGGTAGTGTTGTTGAACTTGAAGTTGTGGGTGATAGAGTTGTTGCTCAGTTGAACTAACATAAATATTGTTGGTATTAACTGGTGGAAACTCTGGGTCTCCATGGGTTTGATTTGGTACATTTGTTTGAAGATCATGTATTCTCCCAAATATTCTATGGCTACTTCTTTCAATTCTTTGTTGAGAACCACATGATGATCTTTGTCGAATATATTCTCTCTTTTGAAGGTTTCCTTTTGTTGATATGACACCTCTGAAAGGAAATAAATAAATAAAAATTGCAGTAAGAATATATTTTTCATCGAAACTTATTTTTTAAGTTGTTTTTAATATACTTGACATAAGTCATTTTTAATAGAAAAAATCTTTTGAGTTAAATATTGATGATAATATTATTTGATTGAATAGTAACTATGAAAAATAATAGAAATAACTCTGTTACTAATCAGGCAATGAAAGTTATTGCTAGTCCTCATTAATTAGTGAGTGGCTTTATATAACTTTTGAATATTAAAGATGATAATAATTTCCAACATTTACAGGCAGAAGTGATGCAAATTTAAATTTTATCCAAATAAATAATTTTTTATACAACAACAACATAACCAGGGAAGTCTCATCGAGAAGGCTCTGGGGTGACTAGAGTGTAAGAAGACCTTAACACTACCTACAGTGGGGTGACAATAATAAATTTTCTCAGCTATTTGTGTGAAAATCCTTTCATCTATTTAAGGATGTACCTGCAGATAACTGGCAACTTGCATCCTGGTAAGACCTGGCACATTCATTATCTCGAGAATCTCTTTTGGTAAGCAACCTACATGATCCATTAGAATGTAACTTTAATTTAATCACTAAAACAATATTCCTAGATAAATTTGAGGTACATTTAACTAAAATAATCACTATACCTTAACACAAAACATTAGATATAAATATGAATCTCACTATTCATTTAACTACATATATAGAAACTAATTGTAGAAAATTAATTAATAAAAAGATAAACTTACGTCCTTCACCAAGTTGTTGTGTAGCTTCCTTGAATTTTGCACGAAGATCCACAGTCCATTCTATGCAGTCCTTTTGATTCAAAGTCTTATAAATAGCAGTACTCTGTATTTCTCCTTTGTCAATCACTTTTTTGCCTTTTCTGCATCTCTTGCTCCTTAAGTTGTTTGTTCTTCTTGATACAACATTATTTTCAGTCTCATGAATATTATTACTTTGTTCCTCATTATTAATTGACATACTCTTCTCTTTACTTTGTTCTATATTTCGCACAATATTTTTATTACCAATATTGTCAACATATTTCACGTGATCTCCTTTTGGATCTAGACCTTCTCTCATCTTTTCTTTTTGTATTTTCTTCCTTAATACAAATTGCCACAAGTTTTTCACAATAGTTTCATCAAGTGACTTTTTCAGATATAGGTATGTTCCATTGTCGAAAGCCTTCTTTGCAATAAGTTCATTGTGCTCATCACATACAACTGCACAATTATTTTGAGAAGTTTGCAATTAGAATTAAATTCTATTATACATTATGTGAATAGTTAATTTTATGCATATTGACTGAATTTTATATATTGTAACAATAATATTGTGAAAAAACAACTATATATTATTTCATAATTCAAAAAACTAAGACTAGCATTGAATTATTCTATTTTTAAACAACAAAAATCTTTACTTATTGCATTTAACGACAGTCTATCAAAAATTATTTTAGGTAACTTTGGATTATTTAGCGATGAATTTCATAGTTAATATTCTTTGGTAGTGTATTTATTAAAGTAACTAACTTTAACCACAATAACAATAAAATCATATAAGATATCCATGCCATATCCATCTAAAAATATGTGATTAGTTAATTTCATGTATATTAAGTGAATTTATTGATTGTAACAATAATGTAACAAAATAACTATTTATTTTATACTTAAATGATTATTTAGCGACAAAATAATTCTTGTTGTTGAACAGTAAAAATTCATCCCTAATCTCATTTGATGATGACTTATATTAATTTTTTTTAGCTACAGACATTTAACAACAAATTAATTATGAATTTCATAGATAATTATTTATTTGTAGTGTATTAACTAAAATCAATGACCTTATTCACTATAACAATAGAATGAAAGATAGAATAAATACTTACTGAGAGTGACAATATCTAAGGCAAAAGCTTGTTTCAAGAGTTCAAAACAAAGTGAATCTGGTGAATGGATATTGATTATCATCACATCAACTTTTTCCTTTCCTTTTGAGAGAATTGACATTGCCACTTGAACCTTATCAATTGTTGTAACTGGATATATCCATGCATATTTGAAATCAGTGAAAAACATAAAAGCATATATACAGACATTTATCTTCATTAGGATCAACTTATTTCTCATTTAAATTCAATTATGGAGTTTCATATGATATAGCTACAATTTAGCTTATTAAATTCCATATATCGATCAACTTATATTATAATCGATGTGTGCAACATAATTAGTCAGATTCACATAAAACAATTCTAAACAATAACATTTTAGGCTAAATAATTTTATTATATAGAATACCAAAGATCCTCTATGCGTATACTTCTATTTATTCTAATTTATCTAATGACTTGTCAAAAACAAATAATCACGTCAGATACTATTGAGACAAGATATAACTGGATAAAGGTTCTGAGCTTATTGTGTTTCCTGAATATGTAACTAATAAATTTGAGGATTTAGCAAATTATGGTAATGGATTTATCAATATACTCTAATATTCTCAGTATACTTATCTATTGTCTTAGAAATGACCTTTTATGTTTTGACATCAATAGAATAACTAATCCGGTTGATTTGAAGATATTAATTGAAAGAAATATATAAAAACCACGTGTTATTACTTGTCTCGTATATGATAATATTATTTTCTAATTGATTGAGAATCATATTTATGTATGGTAACAGAAGTACAAATGGTGAAAAGAAATAAGGTAAAAAAAAGAATCTTAAATAATTAAGAATATTGAGCCGCAAATTGACAAATATTGTTCTAGTAAAAGGTATTACCTATTATAATAGTACTTAACTGATTATAATAAGGGTATACTTCTACCCTTAGTATCTAACATGAAACTCTTGCCCATTATTGAGGCAATCACTATAAGTTTTAGATATTTCTAGAAGTGGAAAATGGTTTTTTTAAAAGCTTCTTTATTCTATCATTTTGACTGCTATTTAGTTAATTTTGTTTGTACTATAAAGTTACTTGCTTTATGCATATATACTATTGGTTCCTGCAAAAGTATCTTTCAAAGTTATTCGTGTCCAAATGATTTAATACACCTTGCATGTTGAATAATCAATCAATACTAATAAAGTATTTAAGAAACAAAACAAAAAAATTCAGAAAAATCCATAATAACACACTTGAACTAAACATTTTTTTTTTCAAAAAACACCAAAAATTGGTGCGGTTTGGCTACTAAAATATTCAGTTCTAATACTTGTTTTATTGAGGAAAAATAGTTCAATAGTTTGATCATACTAAGATAGTTTTCGAGTATAGTAAAATAAATATAGCATTCACCTAGTTTTTTTTCAAAATCATGAAAATTGTCTATTGTCTTACAAAATTAAAGTAGATGTAGTAATCAAATGATGGTTAAGGTTGAGCCAAAACGGAAAATAATGTGTGAAACATAGTCATTAAATTAAATTTAAATTTGTTAATTTCAAAAAGAAAAATAAAATATTTTAAAATTTAAGGTGCACGTGCTCAAGAGGGTGAAATAAAAGAAATATATTTTAAAATTAATAATAAAAAATTATTTTGAAAAGCAAAAAATAATTTGTTGAATTACAAAGGGGTAAAACGAAAGGAAAAATCAGAAGAAAGGAAAAGATAAGGATATAGTCACATCAACTCTTCCATCTCTTCCTCTTTGTCTCCCCTCCCATTACCCTAATCTTATGCCTCTGTCACTCAAGTGAATCTATTTTTTCTAAGTTGATAGATAGATTTGTAAAAATCAAAAGATCTACACCATAAAAAATAGTTTTGAGGGATTTAATTTATCTTTTCCTCCAACTCTATGACACTCTAGGTCAATTGACAAAGAACAATTTTCTCCTTTTTTTCTACAAAAAGACCAAGTGAACAAATTAGTTGAGTGTATGACATGCTTAGAGAAAGAATCAGAAATACAAAATCTAATTTAATTTTTTATAACCATACAATGTTTATTTTTGTAACTAGTAAAAGAACATCAACAAGCATAGAAATAGTGTTAAGACAACAACGAAAAGAGAGATCCTAGATTTACAAGATAAACAAAATCTAAAATTGGATCGATGCTAAAATCACATATGAGATAATAAACATCATATCAATTAAATCTTCGAAAAGAGGAAAACCATATAAAATTCAGTTCTATAATTTTGTATAGGCTTTTAAGAGATGTTACCTTTATATTCATTGGACTCCAACAACTCAGTCATCTTAGTAACGAACTTCGTACCATGATGTACCAACATAACATGGATTTCTTCAATCAAGCCACAAAAAGGAGTTGCCATAGCATTAATTATTTCTTCAACGATTTCAGAATTATCCTCTTCTGACAAAACAATCAGGAGATACAAAAACCTAATTTGTTATATAAAAAGTTTAATTTAACAGAAAAATGACTAATTCTTTTGGTAGGTGTGTTGACCATACACATAATTTTAATTAAATACCATATAGCCCCTCAAACTTGGCACAATTTATAAATTAAACACTTAAACTTAACTAGCCCTTAGATAGAACTTTTACTAGGTAAATACTACAACTTAAAATGGAGGGAAAATCAAGAAAAAAAACATAAAACTGATTCGATCCAAAGAATCGAGGAAAATCCGACCCAATCCAACATACTTTTTTAAAAATCTAAGTAATTTTCAAATGATCGATGGACTAAAAGAAAGCTGACGGGTATTAATTATTTCTTTTGCGCAAAAATGCACAAAAACTATAAGAAAATTTTAATTTTTTGGAAAGAGAAAACTAATGCAATCCCTCTGTTATTAAATATTTTTTTGCAAAGACATAGGGACTCGATCAGTAGTTGAAGTGGAAATTATAGTTGAATAGTACAAATAAAAATGACAAAAATATTTTATCGTAGAGTTTGAGTGATCGAATATGATGGGTAATTTTTCTTAATGATATTATCTTTCTTTATTTTGTATATATCGTTCCTTCTTTGTGATAAATAATTAGTTTCAATATATTATTTATTGGGATGGTTTTTGCATGTGAAGATGAGGTGTGATGAGTGGTCGATTTGCACTCATTTGAGGTCTATTTAGCTGAATAAGTAGTTTCCTCAATGCCTAATTTTGTCCTATTCAGATAAAATGTTGATGTGTTGCAGCTACAAAGGCAAATGGACAAGGAAAGGATTGATGTTTGACGGAACGTCCAAAATGCAACAAGAAGTGCAAACCATACATTGTTTATCGCTTAACAAGAAGGTCGGATCACCAATTAAGCACGACCTCACCCTAAATGACAGAGCATAGCACTTGTGTCTATCAAATTAGGTTGGCGTATTCTGGCAGAGAAGGCAATGCACCGAATGAGAAAGTCTATCTTGATAAACATTGCCCAAATTGAAAGTGTGAAAAGAAAAGAATAATTGCTCTAAGGCAAACCAAGGTGGTACTTGGCCATTCACCGAACGTTAAAGGCTTACTCAATCGAGTTCCTCAAGTGAGGTTCAATCACCTGAAGCCTAGATCATGAAAATATGAGATGAGGAGTAAGAGGTGATTCACCGACCATGCTCGGCGAGCCCGACTAATGTAGTTGATTGCATCGCGTATTGGGTTTTTGGACCTAATTTAAGGAAATTATAAATAGACCAAAAGAAAGAAAAGAAGGGATCATTAGAGTACGTACAAAGAATTTAGTTCTAAAATAGAGTTTAGAGAGAGAACACTTTACTTTTGTTAAGAACACTTTCTAGCTTTTGGGGTTTTGCAACTTTGTGCTTGAAATTGAATCTAAAGTGTGTTTACTTGTAATTGCCTAAATTCATGCTGCCCATTAATGCTTTCATGAATGGTATATTTTCTTCGCCTTTTTTGATGGGTGGCTAAAACCCCAAGATCTATAGGTGCAATTATAGGGTTAGTGTTCATTTATGGGTATTGTGCTATGCTCTATTTTGTTGTTGTTCATATATGAATTTGGTCTAATTTGTATGGGGTTAATTTATGGGTTAAGGATGCAAACTGAATTCCTACTTTCGATATCCCATTGATGCTCGAAAGAAATTGATTAGATTGGGTGATTAGTTTGATACAAGCAATTTAGGTTTGATGTCTATAACTTGCTTGAAAATAAAGGTTATGAGCCGGATCTATTTGCCTTGTTCTTGAAAGAGAATAAAGTTAGGTATTGGGTTGTTTAGATTGGTATTTAGATGAGACTGAAAGTAGATTATCAAAAGATGATTAGCATCAATGAAGATGACTTAGCCTATTCAGGAATGTTCATCACTATGGAGCAGCACAGTAACCGCTATGTGACATTTATTTCCAATCCCCGCACCCCTAGACTGCTTGTTAACTCTTGAATTCTTCAGTATTTAGTTTAATTGCGATAATTGATAACCAAAGATTTTTACTATATTGGTATAATTATCCACCCACTTGTTTCTCATATTACATATAAGCAATCTTAAAATCCAAATTTCTAGAAAGATATTCTTCATGGTATACCATTCTCTGTCGGATTCAACCCCAACTCTTTGTTGGGTATTTTTATTGACGACGACCGTTGTCCCTTTTAATTGGTCATAAAGAGGAAATTTGAGTGTAATAAAAAATGGCTCCGTTGACATTAAATGGTAGTTGACAAGTCTAATTGAGAAATTAGATTTTAATTTTGTTTAGTTGTGATAGATTATTTTTTGTTGTTGTTGTTGGCTAATTTGCAGGTTTATACAATGAATTACCATGGACATGACAATGATAGTCACTTTGGTCAAAACGACAACATTGGTGATTTGAATGATATGCACGTGAATGATATTCAAACCACAGGAGTAGTCCGCATACCTCCTATAGATGGGAGGGTTCTGTTTCACATAACCAGAACAATAATAAAATTGCTCCAAATGAAAGGAAATTCATGGGGCCTAACTCAAAAGGATCCCCATGAACACCATAGGAATTTCATGGAGGTACCTTTTGTGTTCAAGAATATCTCTCAAGAGTCCATAAGGTTGAGGTTATTCTAGTTCTCTTTAATGACAGAGGCAACAAAATGATTGGTAGAATTACCAAATGATTCTATTACTTCGTGGGAATAACTAATTGATGCCTACTTTGAGAGATTATTTCCACCATCAAAGATGGTTAAACTACGAACCCCGATCCAAAATTCTTGCATATTTGAGTTGAACAAACATGAGACATGGATGAGGTTTAAGAAGCAGCTTTTGCAATTTCCAACGCATGGTGTTCGGAACAATTTGTTGCTGCAATACTTTTATTACGACATTGGTTCAGTCAATAAAGGTGTGGTTGATCAGTTGGTCCAAGGTGGATTAATGAGACTACCGTATGATGTGGTTGCTTTGCTTCTAGATCATATTACCAAAGTTAACCAAGCATTGCATACTAGAGAAGACCAAGTGCCTACTCTACAGCTGAGTATGAGCAAAGAAAAAATTGAGAAGGACCATGAACGAGATGAAAACATGGCCAAAATGATGACCCAACTAGATTTGTTGTCTAAACATGTCATGGGAGGTGGACTTCAATTTGTAAATGTCGTGGAATCTACATTGGGCAGTGCATGGATGATTCCAAGCTTGTTGCATTATACAATGAGAAAGCTCAATACTTGGGAAATCAAATGGGGAGTTCTTACACCATTTATCAGCAAAAATGTAGGAACCATGGTTGGAAGAAAGATAAAATGGTCGTTGGAAATATTATCCTGGTAGAAATTGGAGAGATAGAGTGATGAAAAATATAGGTATGTGATTCCCCATTATCGTACACGCCCAAACGAACCAGCTGCCCAGAAGGAAGTTATACTAAAGTGTTGGTGTTTTTTTTAAAATGGGGCAGCATAAAAGAATTTGAAAATGTCTCTCAATGGATTGAAATGACTTTCAATAATTTTATTAAGCATTGAGGGGCTTTAAATAGTCAACATAAAACACATAATCTGCATAATTTAAAATTTAAACGACCTAAAATATCTCAACAACATAAACAAACTAACTAAAATTCAAAATTCAAATTTATTCAAACTAAATAACTTATTTTGCTAAAAGTTACTGCAGTAACTAAAAGCAAACTTCAACACTCCTCCTTTGCTTTAGTTACTGCAATTGAAAAAAATGCTCCTCCTCAATTTTTTCTTTGGTAGTTGATGCTGGATTTTTTTCATTGTTTTTTAAATTGCAAAATTTCTTCTTTTTGCTTTTTCTTCTTTTGATTTTGTTACTTGCCATTATTTTGGTTAAAAATGATTTAGAAAAGCATGTGCGTTGAAAAAAGCACCGGTTGAAAAGGTAGCCTTGATGGGTTAAAATGGGTAGCCTTGATGGGTTAAAAAGGTAGCCCTTATGGGTTAAAAATGTATGGTAGTTCTTCGGAACATTTCACAAATCTCTTAAGATCAATGAAGCTCTTGATACCACTGTTGGAGTTTTTTAAAAATGGGGCAGCACAAAAAAAAAATTGAAAATGTCTCTCTATGGATTGAAATGACTTTCAATAGCTTTCAATATTTTTATTAAGCATTGAGGGGCTTTAAATAGTCAACATAAAACACATAATCTGCATAATTTAAAATTTAAACAACCTAAAATATCTCAACAACATAAACAAACTAACTAAAATTCAAAATTTAAATTTATTCAAACTAAATAACTTATTTTGCTAAAAGTTACTGCAGTAACTAAAAGCAAACTTCAATATAAAGAAATGCTTACAAGGATATTCAACAAGGTTGAAGGGTCTGACAAAGTGTTGATGGAATTGAATAATGAATTCACCACTTTATCCCAAACTATGAATTCTCATTTGATATCTATCAAGCAGCTGGAGATTCAATTGTGCCAAATCTCCACTAATCTCAATCTGAGGAAAAAGGGAACTGTAACACCCCATATTTTAGTGAGTTGAACTACTAGTGTGTTGTAGAGTCTTGTAGTGGAGTTTTGGAGTGTCGTATGAACGTTAAAACCAAGATAAATGATTCCCGTACTTAGAATGACATGTTTAGGGGTTAAACATCCGGGTATGACTCCCCAAGGACCACCCAATGGGTCCTTGAGGAGGACCCCAACACTGCCCAAAAAGCTGTCAAAACAGCTTGATTCACGACCCCTATTGACGCCCCTTAGATCAACCTACGCCCCAAAGGTCATGGGCGTAGGTCAAGCCTGAGTTGGCCTGCAAAATATGAGTCTCTGACCCAAACCACGAGACAAAACCACGTCCAGTAGACCCATCCACAGTCCATGGATGGGGTCTCGTAGGTGCTGCTAGTTTTTTTAAAATTAGTTTTAAGTGAGGAGTTGAGGGTTAGTTTAGTAATTATTTTAGGGGTTATGAGGGGGGATTAGTTATTTAATTAACCTCCTATAAATAGTTAATAGACCCTAAACTAATCACTTTAACTCATTCATCTTAGAACTCTCAAATTACTCTCAAGAAGTTCTCTCTCTAGAAGCAAGGAAGAAGAATAAGTTGGGGCAACAACTAGGTCAAGTTTCTCCATTGATTTCAAGCTTTGTTTAGGGCATTGATTAAAGTTATGTGAAGCTTAATCATCCATGGGTTCTTCCACCCATGGAGCCCCCTTAGTAGTCCCCCATTGTGAACTCAAAAACCCAATTCTAGCAAGGATTGTGATTGCATTGTGGGTAGGGCTTGGTTGTGATTCCAATCTAGTGGATATCACCCAATTATGATTGATTTAGCTTTGATTAATGATAATGTGACGATTTCATGTGTTTCTATGGTAAACCCTAATCTAAATTGATGAATGTGATCTTTGTGGGTTTATGCCATTAGAGGCAAAGTTGCAGGTTCATATGTGATCTTCCTAATTCAATGTTGTGTGTTGTAATTGATCAAAGTTAGGATCATCTAATCATGAATTGAACTAGACTCTATTGTATATGGTTGATCTCTAATTGTAAAGTTAGAATTGAACCTTTATGATCAATTAAGACTAGAATCACCTAATAATGAAAGATGTGATCAAATTACCTTGAAATCTAGGTATAAAGAATAGATTAAGAAAGAAACCTTGAGAGTATGGTTGTGATCCTAATAGCTAGGGCTTTAGGGTGAAGATAATATGATTACCTAGGGTTGCTAAGGCTTTGAGAGTAAAGTCTAAAAGAGAATAGAAGTCAAATAGGTTGAATTGATACTCACTTAACCTACCTTAGGAATGCTTGATATATGAAAGTGATAGAATCACTTGAACATGGATTGATTGTCAAGGACATTCTTCCATGAGAGATGAGTGTTAAGCAAAGCTTAACAAGTAAACCTTGAGGTGTATGCTTGGCCTCAAGTGGATATTGAAGATGGGGTGGAGTGTCACACAAGATAGGGTCCGGACTCCAAGAAGAAAGGAGAGCCATACCTAGTTGATGTGAGGACTATCCAAGTTAAAGAGGGAACTCTTACGTAGTATATTGTGGGTTGTCCCAAAGTTACGTCTCATGAGATGGGAACCTTCGCATTGTGGAGTTAAGGTTCTTAGTATAAATATCCATATCCTATGAACTAAGACATGCTTGAAAAGTATCTCATAGTGTTCTAAAGCATAATTGAACTAAGACTTACTTAATAAAGTACCTCATAGTGTTCTAAAGTTAAAGAGAGGAACTAGCTTCCAAACCAAGAAGTGTTAGCATGAGGACCTAAAGGTAGTACTTAACATGTATAGTATTACGGGATGCTATTCATGCACTGCCCAAGTGTGACTTAGGGTCATTAAAAAGAAGTCTTGAGATAGGATTAGGCTAGAGTTGCCTTTCCTAGTTATAGTTGACTAAAGGTGAGAGATTCCCTTAGTTATGAGAGTTAAGATAATAATGAGGCCAAAGTAGGGTGAATATGACCAGGATGGCTTTAAGGCTATGCTTAGTGTGAAGGGTAGTATGGGATGCCTTTTATGCATTGCATAAGTGTGTCTTGAAGCTTAAGAGTTGACCTTGTAATTAGATTATAATTAAGATGACATGAAGACCTAAGTCTTGAGTGTGAAGGTGGACTATGCCCAAGAATGACCAAAGAGAGGTACTTAGCTTGGATTGTAGTATGGGATGCTATCCTTGCATTGCACAAGTATACTTGGAGGTGTCCTGTGAAGTAGTTCTCTTGTAATATGAAGGACTTAAGGTTGAAGTATGTAGCCATGAAAGTCTAAGTAAATACTATGCCATGAACATGATGTATCTCCTATGCTCATTAAATATATCTTATGTTGACTTGTGTTTATATGATGCTTGTGTTGATGATTATTCTATGGCTATATTGATTGTGTTATGACCATGTTATTATCTCTTATGCTTATGTCATATGTTGACTAACCATTTGATATGCTCTTATGATGTTGTGCTAGCTTTCATACTTGGTATATTCTGTACTAACGCATATTGCCTACATTCTAATCAAATGTAGGGTTTGGAGGCTTGAGTTGCTTGGAAGATAGGTTTCTATAGGTTGCAAGGAGTTGAAGATCTTGGTGAGTCCTCATAGCTTCGAGGACAACAACCACATTACCTTTATGTCTTTATTTTTATGCTTTTAGACTATGTATGGGCTGCGTCCCAAAGACTTTTATTCATGAGTTTAATAGATGGTTTATGACAAAGGTTTTAGTAAGACTTCCGTTTTCTTTATGGAAAATGACTTCGATTGTAAGAGTTTTGAAATCTCTCGCATTTTCTATTATCTTATGTTAAGAATGTGCTAAGGGTTTGTATGCGACCCCTTCGAGGTAAACTACGACATATTACGTCTAAGGGGTACCCCTGGGTCGTGACAGGAACCATTGCCTAGTGACACCATCCGATACACCAAGAATGGTTCTTGAGATTGATAATTATTTCATTCCACGATGTTAAATAAAGTGTTTCTTCGGAGGCAACCCATGTCTTTAATTTTGTTTTTGTTGCTTTCAATATTGTATGTTGTCAGTGCAACTCAAGAATAAGTTTTATGACTGAAAAGGGAGGCAAAGAGGATGTCAATACCTAAACGGCGATGCGTTAAAAGGTGTTGAGTGGAATCATTACTGTCCACCCTTCTGAGTTGGAATAGGTGGAAAAGTGTACTGTCAAAATTGGCGATTAGAGCTACAATTGGCAATTCACTGAAGTGCATTATGCAGACTCCATCAGGTCTGCCAACACATCCTTCAGCTTTAATGTTCATCCAGGCTTTTTCAACGAGCTTAAGATTCAATTGTCAATTCGCCGAGTGGGGCTGATATAAAAAATTCAAGGTTTTTAACAAATTCAAAAATCAAACCCTATGATATCTTGAATTCTTTTTCTCTCCTTACTTTTGCATTGCTTCTTTTGAGTGATTGTGAATCTTTAGTGTGTGCTTTCAATGTTTGAGGAGTGCGTTTGCTTTGATTTCCCATCAACCCAACCCCATTTCCTTGATTTTCTAAACTTGTTCTCCTACTTATGTTGGTTTTTAAAAAAATGGATATTTATGAGCTTTTAATTGGATAATGAGTGTGCGATTGAAGCCATTAAGTGTTATTGTTTCTTTGATTTCATTGGGTTGCGTTATATTGTGCGATTTAAACTGTACCCCTGACATATTTTGATATGTGTGCCTATAGAATCTCACTCTTGATTGTGTTGGTTGAAACTTTAAATTGAACTAATAATTATGTTGGGCCTGAGTCCAATTTAATGTGGGTGAAATCTTATTAGCCTTATGCTGACTCAATGTCACGACCCAGGGGTACCCCCTAGAGGTAACATGGTGTACTTGACCCTGAAGGGGTCGCATACAAGCCCTTAGCATATCCTGAACATAAGTTAATAGAAATATGAGAAAATTTAAAACTTTTACAATCGAAGTCATTTTTCATAAAAGCAAGCGGAAGTCTTTCTATACTTTGTCTCAAACCAACTAATACAACTTTTAGAATAAACTCTTGGGACACAGCCCATACAATATTTTCAACATGAAAATAAAAGATATAAAGGAAATGTGGGTGTTGTCCTCGAAGCTATGAGGACTCGTCAAGATCTTCAACTCTTCTTGCACCTTAGAAACCTAGCCTCCAAATGAACTCAATCTCCAATACCCTACATTTGATTAGAATG
Source organism: Solanum lignicaule (assembly GCA_029582545.1). Lineage (NCBI taxonomy): Eukaryota > Viridiplantae > Streptophyta > Magnoliopsida > Solanales > Solanaceae > Solanum > Solanum lignicaule. The sequence goes on from JAJOOF010015595.1 coordinate 20,686, forward strand.
TAGGCAATATGCGTTAGTAAAAAATGTACTAAGTATGAAAGCTAGCACAACATCATAAGAGCATCTCAAAATGGTTAGTCAACATAAGACATAAGCATGAGAGATAATAACATAGTCATAGCATAATCTCCAACACAAGAATCATATAAACATAAGTCAGCATAAGACATAGTTAATGAGCATAGGAGATAAGTCATAATCATATAAGCATAATTGAGTCTTGCTCATCAATACATATAATAAAACCATTCTCAAGTAAACTCAAAGCACAATTGCGCAATGTATGAAAGGCATCCCATACTACCCTTCACACCAAGCATAACCTTGAAGTCATCATAGTCATATTTACCTTACTTTAGTCTCATTACTAGCTTACTTCATAAAGACAAAGGAACTATCACCTTAGTCAATCATATCATGTCAAGGAAGGCAACTATAGCACAATCCTATCTAAGCATACGTCATTTAAGAAAACACTCATAAGGTAACCTTAAGTCATACTTGTGCAATGAATAAGTGGCATCTCATACTACCCCTCATACTAAGTACTTCTTTAGGTCATCATACTCATGTTCCTTAATTAGTGACTATCCCTCTTTTTAAAGCATGGAAACACTAGGAGACACTTTACTAAGTCTATCCTAGTCCCTTATTGTTTTTAACCCTAAGAGATACTAGACTAGGTACCCTTAGTTCATCATGTTGGAACTCTAGGAAATGCTACTTAAAGCATAATCTAAGTTCATTAAACTTGAACTCTTGGAGATGCTACTTAAAGCATAATCTTAGTTCAATATAAAGTTAGACCCTATGAGATACTTCTTTTAGCATATCTAGGTTCATGATCATTATGGACTCTATGAGGCACTATACAAGCATATCTAAGTCCATTTATACTCTTGAACATTATGAGGTTCTTCACTAACTTGTCTTAGTCCCTCAATACTTAAAACCCTAGGATATACTACATTATGTACATCTTAGTTCATTTAGTTTGATCTCTAGGAAATGATCCTTCAAGCATAATCTTAGACCATTACTTGCATTGGACTCTAGGAGATGCTACCTTATGCATAATCTTGGCCCATGAGGTTTGAACTCTAGGAGATGCTTCATTGAGAACAATCTTAGTTCAATTATCAATCTTATTTAATTGGGATATAGCCTTAACCTATATGAGAACATATGAGCTATCACATGATCTCTCATGGTGTTACCCATACCATTAAAGGTTGGTCCACTTGCCTAAGTAGGACTGGTTTGTTAGCTTAGTCGGATTCACTAGTAACTTTCCTATGGGCCGTGTAGTTATGGGATACGGAGATTGCTACTAGAAACCCAAACTCCACTAGGTGAGGCTTCCATCTCATGAGACACACTTAGGTTCATACTCTTCTAGGTAAGAGATCCCATGTGGGAAGTCCAAACTAAACTAGGTGGGAACCTCCATGAAAGCCCAAACTCAACTAGGTGGGAACCTCCATCTCATTTCAATATCCACTCGGTGCTAGGCATAAATCCCATAAGATAATCATTAAGTCTCTACTTTGACTCAAGTTTATGGAAAGGTGTTCTTGACAACAAATACATTTTAATAACTCTTTTAGACCATGTGTTAGCAACTATCACCATCCATGACCTAGGTATAAAGGCTCTCTAGCCTTAGGTTCAATTAGTTAGGAGAAGTCCTTCAACCCTAGAACCATTACTATGTGAGAAGTCTTTCATGTTAATTCCACATTTATGCTTAGTATCATGTCTAGAATTCTACCTTTAGACAAGGATGTCATCATGACCTAACTGATTCTTTCATTTCCTACCATCTATGATTCATAAGGTGAATTAAGTAGGTAAAGGTCTCTCAACACAATACCATTCATTGGCCTTGGATTCACATGTAGATTTTACTCTCAAAGCCTTAGGATCTAAAGTTAATCATATTAGCTTCACTCTTAAGCCTTAATGATCATCATTCATAACCATGACTCCTAATTATCAAAGACTCTACATCATGGAAGCACATTATGAACCTAAATTACAAGACATTCCATCACTTTCCTTGATAATAGGTGATTTTAGTCATAATTCATCCTAAAGGTTCAATTCCAACTTTACAAGCCAAGATCAATCATGTAGTATAAAGTCTAGTTCAATTCATAATTATATGATCCTAACTTTGATCAATTACTACACACGACATTGATTTAGGAAGATTACTCATGAACCTTCAATTTCACCTCTAATGGCATAAACCCACAAAACATGTAACTCATCAAGAAAACTAGTATTAACCATAGAATTCAAATGATTTCATAATAATATCACAATTCAATGCTAAATTAACCATAAATAAGTATTATCCAACCCTTTGGAATCATACCTAACTATACCCACACATTGGAAGTAACCTAGCTTAGATTGGGGTTCTTCTTCACAAATTAGGGGATTACTAAGGGGGCTCTATGGGTGGAAGAACCCATAGATGAAAATATAAGCATACCTTAATCAATTCCCTAGCACAAGCCTTCAACAATGGTGCCTTTGTTTTTTACCTTAGCTTCAAGCCCCAGCTTCTTCTTCAATGGGGTCTTTCTAGGGAGAGAAATATTTGAGAGATGAGTGATTTGGGGTTTTGATTAGGGTCTTGTGAGAAGTGACTTAAAATTGGGGGCTAAAGACTTAAAATAGTCTAAATAGGTGAATAAAACTCATATAAAATGACCCCAATAATTAACTAAACGATTTGGAATTTACTTAAGTACCCTCGACTAGGCAGCCCATTTTCAGGGGTCACGCCCACTTAAACGGTTCGTCAAGGGCACCACAGCCTGTGGTTCCTTGACCAGTGACCCTCCCTTGCTTGGCAACCCTCATTGAGGCTAAGGGAAGTCCACGAGACATCCCACAATCCGTGGTCAAGCCAACGGGTCGTGGTGATGGTCGTGGTCCCTTAGGCAGTAGCTAGGCCTAAGGACCGTGCCTCCCATGACTCTAAGGGGACTTCATGAACCACTTCACGGACCGTGGTCAAGACCAGTGGTCGTGAAGGTGGTCGTGAACAAGGGTCCCTACTTGGCTCTACAAGGTTTTGGCTCCCCTCCTCCTAAGGCATCTTCACGAGCCTTCCCATGATCTGTGGTCAAGACCACGAGTCGTGCAGTGGCTCGTAGAGGTAAGCCACATTGGGGAACCCCTTAGGGAGCTACTGCCTTGGTCTCATGAACCACACCACGAGCCGTGGTCCACTCCGCGAGCCGTGGTAGTTGTTGTGGACTTGAGGCAGTGTGCTTCCAATCTTGGGCAGCCTTGGCCTTGCCCCCTTGTCCTTGGCTCTTGCCTTTCTACCCTCAACCAAACCTTAGGTAGTCTTCTAAACTACGGGGTCTAACACGTACCTTGACGTTCAACCACTTAACCCCTCATTCTAAGCACGAAAAGTTTCATCTACAACTCTATTCCTCATACATAAGTCCATAGAACCCTAGCTTAAGGCTTTAGTTTGGTCTACTAGTTTCCAGGGTGTTACAATATCTCCCCCTTGGGAACATTCATCCTCGAATGTCAACTCTAAACACTTATTAAGGGAAATGACTCTAGACTAGAAGCCCATCATGCATGCAACACATCTAATGCACATAAATAAGGAGGAAAACTTCAATTCCCACCAAACGTACTCAATGCAACAAAAAGGAAGTAGGAACTTCATCAAACAACCCATTTGTGCATGACATTCTCATAACTAGTCATATTCAAGGAGGAACTATCATCTCCTAGTCATAACATTCTCAACGTACTCTCATGAAGCCCATACACATTTTATTCTCAAAAAGCATTCATTTCCAGGAGGAATCTTTCAACTCCAAAAACTAAAGCATGTTCAAATTCTCATCTCATGAAGTCTATATTCAACTCTACTCAAATGTACAACAACATGAGGAAAAAATAATGCATATAAGTCATTTCTGACAAGACCTAAGCATTTTCATGAACATGCACATAAGGAAATCATGGCAACACATAAACACACAATATCCTTACTAAATAGGCACAATATCTACCCCTTGGGAGTAATCCTACACAAGTTCTTTTAAACATAATTCATAACATTAGGCTTCAATGAAGCATCATTCATATTAAATACAACTTCAAGCTCATCACAACAAGTCACAAATGACAAGAAATCCGGAAATTCACTAAAGCATGAAACACATACCTGAAGGGATATGAAGATATCACTCTTGATCTTCTCTAGATTGGAGAACTTAGGACCTTTGCTTGGTATTGGGATCTGGGGCCCTAAGAGAAGCTTGATTGGCCTCTCTCCCTCTGGCCCTAAGGATTGGACAATCTCTCTTCTTGTGACCCTCAGCACCACAACCGTAACACCCCTTCTTTCCGGCTAGACACTCACCATAATGCTTTCTTCCACACTTGGAGCAAGTAGGCTTAAGCAACACGGATTCACTATTACTCCCTCTTAGAGGCTTAGGTTTAGATACCCTCTCTTGGTTTGAAAGTTTTTGTTGGGTCCTAGGTTGGCCATATCCATCGGATCTAGCATTGGAGAAATCCCCATCATCGATCCTAACTCTCTTTATCTCTCTATTCCCTTGCTTGAGCTTTTGTTCTTCAATTTGTTCTACATGAACCATAAGATGCGAAATATTCATACTTGGGATGAGAATTACCGAACGACATTCATTGACTACCAAGTCGGATTACCCCATAACAAATTTGTTCATGTTGGCCCTAGAGTCAGCCATTAAGGTTGGAGAAAACTTAGACAATTGGGTGAACATAACGCTATACTACTTCACACTCATACCTCCTTGGCGAAGGTTGATGAATTCTTGCATCTTTCGTTCCCTCAACTCTAGGGGGAAAACCTATCAAGGAAGGCCGACTTGAACACTCCCCAATCAACCGGGCCTGCTCTTACGGGTCTCTCATCTTTCCATTGCTCATACCATACTTGAGCCACGTCCTTCAATTGGTAGGTGGCTAGTTCCGCCTTTTCTTGAGATGACACCCCCATAGTATCAACCATATTAAAAACTTCTTCTATAAAGCCTTGTGGGTCTTTATCCACTTTGGAACCATAGAACGTAGGGGGATTCATCCTTGTGAAATCCCTAATTCTTGAAGTGGTTGTACTTGCATTGGAGTTCACATGAGCTCTAGAATCCCTAGTGACTTAAGTCGCTAAAACATGGATCAATATTTTGGGAGCTGTCCTTATCTCCATATTGGTCATAGCCCCTTCATCATTAGGAGCTTGAGGAACTTGAGGACCTTGGCGAGGAACTCCCTCGTCCACAATCTCCTCTTCCATCCTTCTTGCGGCCTCCCTTCTTGTAGTCATATTCCTATATGCACAAGAAAAGGACTAGGAAAAGTACTTCATAGAGTTAAAACTCTAAGGCACGAATAAAGAGTAATGAAAGAACTGAAAGTTCCTAAACATCTTATAGCCTCTAATTCATAAGTGTGGCGCGCTTCACACTTATGAACAAGACTCTACTAGATGTGGTTCATGAGACATCATCCTAGAATCATTCTATAACATTATGCTCTGATTACAAAGTTTGTCACGACACATGGGTACTCCCTAGAGGTAACATGGCATACTTCACCCCGAAGGGGTCATATACAAGCCCTTAGCATATTTTGAACATAAGATAATAGAAATATGGGAAAATTTAAAACTTTTACAATTGAAGTCATTTTTCATAAAAGCAAGCAGAAGTCTTCCTAAACTTTGTCTCAAACTATCTAATACAACTTTTAGAGTATACTCTTGGGACACAGCCCATACAATAGTCTCAACATGAAAATAAAAGACATAAAGGAAATGTGGGTGTTATCCTCGAAGCTATGAGGACTTAGCAAGATCTTCAAATCTTTTTGCACCTTAGAAACCTAGCCTCCAAATGAACTAAATCTCTAATACCCTACATTTGATAAGATTATAGGCAATATGTGTTAGTACAAAATGTACGAAGTATGAAAGCTAGCACAACATCATAAGAGCATCTCAAAATGGTTAGTCAACATAAGACATAAGCATGAGAGATAATAACATAGTCATAGCATAATCATAGTAGTCATAGCATAATCTCCAACACAAGCATCATATTAACATAAGTCAACATACGACATAGTTAATGAGCATAGGAGATAAGTCATGATCATATAAGCATAATTGACTCTTAGTCATCAATACTATAATAGAACCATTCTCAAGTAACCTCAATGCACACTTGGCAATGTATGAATGGCATCCCATACTACCCTTCCCAACAAGCATAACTGATATATCGTGAGTTTACGGTATTTCTAATACATTTCACTTACAAGTTGTGTGTGTCTAGGGACTTTTTGTATTAGTTTTTATGTGTTTTTATCATATTTTGCAGGAAAGATGTTCAGGTGCGAAAGTATAGAGACAGCTAAAAGAAATGCAAAAACAGGGAATTCACGGAGGTCATCTACGGACCGTAGGTCCATTGACGGTCCGTAGGTGATGACCGTAGATCAGCAAGCAAGGTATGGAAGACAAATCAGGGAAATCTGACCAAGTGTGGAACAACGGTAGCCATTGATGGTCCGTAGATTGATCTACGAACCGTACTGGTGATTTGTAGATTGATACTGCGAGGGTTCCAGTACCTGATTTTTGAAGATTCCAAGTGTGGAGCTACGGAGGGGACTGACGGACCGTAGATCGATCTACGGTCTGTACTGCAAGTTCGTCGTTTGCTTCAGAGGAGCTGATTTTTGGAAGCTGAAATATTTTCCAAGTCATGCCTGACGGAAGGGACTTACGGACCGTAGATCCATTGACGGTCTGTAAGTCAGTCTCATAGAATGAAGACGCATGCCTGAACAAACTTTCCTTAATTTGTTTCCATTTTAAATTAGGATTTGTTTTCTATAAATAGGGCATGTAAACCTCGTTTTTGGGGGTTGGACATTATTATTCTAGTTTTACTTTGTGACTTGGGAGATTAAGTTGCAAATCTAGCAAATATTTATTTCGGAATTCAGTTTTGAAGATTTTTGGTTTTGAAATTCAAGTTGAAGTTCTGGGTTTATTATTCTTTTTACGTAAGTTCATAATTCTTTAATCTAAAACAAAGATTTGTGTTCGTATGATTATGGGTAACTAAATTCCACAACTAGGGTTGTGGGATCCATGAGCGATTAACAAAGTATGAATAGTGAATAAGCAATTCTTGAATAGTGTTTTGCATGCATTGATAATTCTTTCGGTCAAAAGTCTTTTTAACGAGTGCACGCTGTTATACCCCATTTTAACCAAGGTCAAATTAGTGTACAACATATTGGTGATTTTCAAATTAATTAACTCAAGAAGTCGCCACCTAATTCTTTTTAAGGTAAATTAGGATACCTAAATTATTAACTAAGTAATACTAAAATGACTTCAATTAAATGGTCTACTAAACTTAAAATTCTAGGTAGGAGTTCTAATTTATCCTAAAGGGAAGGGGTAAGGCATTCTTTAAGATTAGTTTTAAAACTATTAACCGGCCAAACTTAGGTTAATTAGAGAGAAAATAAAATAATCATTAAAAGCTAAGAAAAAACTAGTATTAATGAAATCATGGCAAGGTAACCTAAAAAAGTTAAAGTATAAAAATCTTAAAATATACTAACTTCATATAGAAAGATCTAAAAATGAAATAAAACAACCATTAGTTTAAACTTGATTTTTTAGCGAAAAAAGGAGTTTGAATGAAATATGCATAATTTGTTATCTTCAAAATAGCTGGCCAAGTCAAATGTTTTTGTTTAAGAAAGAAAATCTTTTTATGAAATTGAATTAACAAGGAAATCTTGAAGCTAAAGATAATGAAAATATATTTTGCCTTGATAAAAAAAAATAAAAAATTTATCCAATTGAAAGCCTTTTATCTTCAAATTCGCCTACTCATAATTCCCAAAAAAGAGTTGTGTTTTAAAGCTTTAGACATATCAACATTTTATAAAGTTAACATTTTTAAAATATAAACAAAGATGTACAAATCGCCCCTTTTAAATTCTCAAAATAACTCACTTTAGAGTTCAAATACTTACACTTTTGTTTTTAATTTTAACAAAGGTTTGTGGAAAATGTTAGAAAAGTTGTATTTAAGACCTTAGTTTATCAAAAAGTATAGTTTAAGAGTTGATACATATTCATTATAAAAAGGGGTCCAACTTCTTTGCAAAACAAGATTTCTCAAACTAACAAACGAGTTAAGCAACAAAAGAAACTTAAATTAAAGGTCATTGTTCTAAGCCAAATTAATAAATTAAACCCAATATCTAGAGGAGGGGAAGGTGAGCTACTAGGTTTGCTTAAGTTCTTAGTTAATTAGTTTGCATAAGTTCAAATATAAATTGAAACAAAACATAAATATAGGTACCAAAAGAAAGTATAAAATGTTAGTCAAAGGTAACAACGTATATGTATGCATAAAGAATATAAAGCTTTGAGATAAGGAGGAAGTGCGGGATTTTCTTTTGGAATGAGTGAATCATTCTAGACACGAGCTAAATGCAAGATAGGTTGCTTCTCTAATTTGGATAGAGGTGGAGTCATATTGCAACTCCATACGCACCCCGGAATGTACATGTAAATAAAAAGAAAGTAAAGAGGAGATTAGTGAGACAATTCAACTTTAAACGATAGTGAAAATCAAATATAGAGCTAAGCAAAATTATACAATGTATATATTATTACAAACACAAGATATGCAAGCGTCAAATAA
>JAJOOF010015596.1:0-45487 GCA_029582545.1 Solanum lignicaule
ATTAAGTTCCCTTTCAAAAGGTACCAATCATAGCAAAGATAAAATTAAAGTAGAAAAGGCATATATGTATCATTTTGGTTTGGATAATAAAACAAATACATGTAGAAATTATTGTAATGGAACATGATGTGTTTTCCTAGTGGTGAAATTAAACTGTTATACTATTAATAAAGATATATAAAGAAAGCGTGTGTTGTCAATCGATACAAAAGAGAGACTATAGTTGAACAATTTATTTATTTTAATTATTATTATTATTGTTGTTGTTGTAGGAAAGATTAATATGACAAAAGCCACACGCAAACAATTAAAACAAATGATAATTACAAAGATGTTTACTCCTAAATCGATGACTTAGAGTACCAATTGAATTTGTTAATGTGATTTAAGGATATGTATATTGAGTTATATATATGTATGCAATAAAAATTGGTGGATGGATATTAGAAAGCAACAAATAACAAGAAGAATAGCTCAAAAGTGATTCAATATGAATGACACCAAATACTATCCTCACAACGTGGCCGATAAAGATAAACATATATAACCATAAAAAATTCGGAGTCAAGACACTCTGGGTCGGTGCTATATCAACAAAGTCCAGCTATGTTTTTTGAAATACAGGATCGGGGACCAGATTGTGACTGGACAAAACAAATTCGAGATAAGTTAATTATCAAGGGTCAAGTCGTTGAATGTGAATTCCAAAGAGTTTGAGATCTCTGTCAGTCATTACAAAACAAGTCCGAGAAGCCGTTATGTAACTGAAGTAAATATGCGGTTAATGTACTTAACGAGGCCTAGATCCACAGAAATTGCTCCTTAGAATTTAGCTATAAATAGTTCTATCTAGGCAGTGCAAAGTGAATGGTTGAAGATAAAATAAAAATATATTAAAGTTACGTCTTGAAAATTATTACATGAAAGCTAAACGATAAAGATACCACATAGAGCAGTGAAATCTTTTTATTAGGAATTGAGTATAAAATACACCTTAGAAAATGTAGAGGTCCCCCCCCCCCCCTCTCCCCCCCAACTAAATCCTGTCTTTTTTCCTTCTTCTTTGGGACTCATAAAACCATATATAATATGAAAAACATCATGTTATTTAATTATGTTCATAATAATCAGGAAATTAAAACATAGGTTAGAATGGAAAACCAAAAAATATTTCACGAGTCCACAAATAACGTAACCACTTCATTGTTACCAAGATATTTGGATTAATAAAGTGTTTCTATAACAATAGCAAAGTATAATGCAAATTACATAACTCTAACAAACTTAAATGATGGAGAAAAACATACATTGAACACTTGCGTTTTTTTTACAAAAGAATGATATAGAAATGTGGTAAGTTCAATGTAAATAATTTTAAACAAAAAACCTCTAAATTTATAGATAATAAAAGAATCGCGAGATAAAAATACTCTTTTTTATTTCTCCGCACCTTAAAACTCCAATACATCTTTTTAGTCACAAACAATAAAGTAAAATTATATTAAAGATAGCTGGAAACGTTACGATTCCAACCTTAACAAAAGCTAGCTTTCACTAGAAATAGACAATAAAGTTTTACCAAATCATTGAGAGTGACTTATTACTATAATTTTCTAAATAAATTCAACTATATAGGAAAATCTGGTCAGCAACCTCTTTGCCCTAAATTGTCTTGTTATTGGTGAGAAGTCTTTTTGTAACACACATAACTAAAAAATAGGTTTATGACATTGCACCAACTATATCTGCTCTCTCTATATGGTGTCTTAGGTCACCTGTGCCCATCTTTCCAACAATTTTCAAAAAGTTGTTGATTCTCATATAGTTATTAAAGCCCTTTCGACGACAAAAATAAGAGATTATCGATAAATCAAATATTGTAATCATGTACCCTTATGAAGAGGGGCGATATCCAATAGCTTTTATAGTGATGACTGGATTTATTACTACCTCGTTCATTGAGTATAACTAAGCAAATGATAGAATATTAGCAATAAACATAGAGATGATACTAGGGAATATGATCCGAAGAATCTTGATAGTTTATTTTGTAAATTGTAAGATGGTAAAAGCTTGGCTTATTAATTTCCATAAACAAATAGTTAGTTCAATTCTTTCTTAGATACATTTGGATCAACTACTACTAACTAATCCTTTTTATATTAAAAGGACTAGCTTACCCTTAGCCATGTTTTGAAGTATATAGTACAACTTTGCTACTCAGTACAAACACATTTTAGATCCCTTTTGACATTTTCACCCCCACCACATATATAATTAGTAATACAGTCTAAATCACAAGGCTTTGTTTTTCAGTTAGTTTCTGAAGTTTATTTAATTAGGAGTTAAAAACTATACAAGTTATCATCACACGCATGTTGTTGACCTAAGTTGAGGTGCGCGCGACACATGGTACTTAAACGGATCAAAATAACATTTTTACTATACATAAATAAAATTAAGCAGGGGCATAATTTTTCGATCCCTGTAATTAAATTAAGTTTCACATCGAAGTCCCATTTTAACAAAAAAAAATCATTTTTACGTGGACAAAATGAGTTACACATTGGACTAGCACTGGTTGAGATTGTGTATGATAAATAAATACGTACGCAACGATACATCCTTAGTGGATGATGGATTGGCATATGATATTTTGTGTTTGCTTCTTATATCATTGAATTTATTGTGGAAACAAAGTCATATTCCCAATTGGAAAAAAAAAAGATAAATGCTTTTCAAATAAACATTTAAGTGAAATCTATGGTCGATTTATAAATGCCTTTTGTAATTGCCAATGAGAGCAATGATATTAATTTTTTTCCTTTTGCTAACACTTTTTTTTTCTTTTTAAGTGGAATGAAAATTGACCTTGAGGTCTATTATTATAGTAATACTTGTAAAGCATAGTTTTGCTTTGGAATGATTTTCACTATAAAGATTTAAAGACACTAACCGTTCATAAATTTTAGTTAGCATTTGATCATAATTTTTTTTTAAATTATTGGGTTATGAAATTTAATTAGATTAATATGAAAAATTAGCTCAGATTAGTTTTTGGATTTTTTGGGACTTCCACTCATGAAACTCAAAAAAATAAATAAAAATTAAGTAAAATGCATGTCTAAACGTAGTTTTGAAAATTTTAAAACTTGAGTTTTCAAATTCCAAGTTTCAACTTTAAATTCTATTAAATGGGAACTTAGATTATTTTTAGAATGTTAAAATTATAGAAATAAACTTGAATTCAACGTTCAAATTAAACCTGAGTCAATATAGTGGTCTATGATGAGAAGTACCGGGCACCTACAATGGTCCGAATCAACAAAATCAATTAGAATGGTCCGACACAGATGATTAATCTAGCTAATATTGACAAGTCATTTTTAAATTGATTAGTCAAGCATAAACCACTAATATATAGTAATAATATTATTTTAAATAAGCAGATTTTAAAATTTTAATTAATATATATTTGTTTTTACACAGAGTGATACACCCAACAAAGATTGTACCATGTCCTTTAATAATATAGTGTCATCAATCTCATAGTTGATACTATATACTTTTGTTTAGCTTTTATAGTGGATATATAAAAATTACTACTCACACACTCCTCATGATTGATTATATATATCGTCAAATCCAATTTATTTTTTGAAATCCTTAAATTTGTCAGCAAATTTTATTTAGAAATATTCGAATTATATATAACGTGTTTCAATCAGCACCTGAACACATGATAAAGTCATATTCTTATAAAAAAAAAATCATATTTTTAAAAACTTAATTTATACATATCAATCTCAATTAAAAAACACATAAAATTTTTTATTAAGCATTATATGCAAACGCACACAACACACGCCTTTTCTTCTATTGAATTTAAAACATAGGAATAATATTTTTATATACATAGGTAAGACTATTAAAATTTATTTTGAACACTATAATCGGAAAGAAAAACAAACTTTGAATAGACGCATTTAATTATGTAATTGGTGTATTAATTGGGTTCAACTACTTAAAGATAAGAATTGAAGAATTCGTTTAATTTGGAAAATTTCCAAAATTGGGAGTACTATTTATTGTTTGTAGTACAGGCAGGTCAAACATGACATCCCAACATACCTTAAAAGCAATGACTTCTGCAAATTGTAAACTTCAACTAATTACAACATAAACAAAACCAGAAATTTTACTCAGATTTTATTCGATCTATATATACTGATAATATAAAAAAATAAATATCATTTGCTTTGGTTTTTAGGCAATAGCATGAATATTTACTAATCTATAATTATTTATAACAAATTTAACAAGCTTAATGATAGAACAAGTAAATTGAATATGAATATTACTAATAACCATAATTTGTCATTATTTGAAACAGATAGACATAGTTACAAATCCATAAGATTTGCGGTCACATGATTAATTGAGGAGGTGATTTATCTGATATCTTGTTCTTTTATAAAATATTAAAATGGCAACGAAGCAATAGATTTGGATAAATAAAAAGAGATAGTCAACTAATTAACTTACCTTACTAATGAGATAACAATAATAATAATAATTAGGATTTAGGGGTCATTTGGTTAGGAATAAGTTATCTCAATTCGAAATAAGCTAATTTAAAATAAGTTATTTTATCATGCTCATCACTAAAATATAAATGATAAGATAAATAATTTCAGGACGGTCTAATATCTCCAATCAAACACAAAATAAAATAATTTTACACATTATCCCTAAAGTTATTACATTTTATACCTCACTCCAAACGACCTCGGTAAGTAACGTAGAACGGTCAAGGCTTTGGAAGCCTGCCGTCTGCCATGACCCAAAGGAACACGTTGCAATAGTGCCATATTAATTAATTAAAGTATTCAAATGTGACTTGTGTGAAATTTCCCAAACTACCCTTCTTATATGGGACCCAAAATAATAAGACCAAGTCACAAAAAAAGACCATTTTAGCAAACGAGGATCATGTGGATAGAGGAGTAATCATTTTCTTTTTATTTACGGGGTAAATTCGAGTCAATAAAAAATAAAATAAAAAGATAGAATTTTCTCACCCTAATGCTAGTAAAATGTATGTATATATTATTTCATCGAGTATTTATTATTTTTAAGTCATAATTATGAGTATCAAGTAACCTTATTACCCTAAACTTAGATAAATAAAAAAAACAATTGCTTCTTATTTATAAATCTCTATTGATATGATAGTTGAACATAATAGTTACTTCATGCATTCATTTTTAATTGTTATGTTGCGTTTTTCAAAAGTTAATTTAACTTATTTACAAAGTTAAATTAGATTATATTAATTTAATATTTTAAACAAAAAATATAGATATTAAACTATATGAAAAATACTATAAATTTCAAGTTTTTGCATATCAACATGATGAAAAAATACATTGTAAAATGTTAGTCAAAGTTCTTATAATTTGACTCTAAAAAAGGAAATCATGACAATTAGAAATAGACGGAGAGTATAAATTTTACATCTATTTATCAAATGGCAATTAAAAATACATTAGTATATATAAAATATAATAATTGTCTTTATTTAAAAAAAATTGACAACCATATATATATATATATAAAAGTGAACATTAAGTCCGCCTACGTGGCGCCACCACAAACCAAAATTCTTTACTTTATTTATTTACAAAACTAGCCTTCTCATTTTATGAAAAGTTGTGAAATTTATGAAAAGTTACGACTTTAATGAAGAGTTGTAACTTTTATGAAAAGTTGTGATTTTTATGAAAATTGCGACTTTAATGAAGAGTTGTGATTTTTATGAAAAATTGTGACTTTTATGAAAGGTTTTGACCTTTCCAAAGGGTTGCAACTTTTTCAAATAATGTAACCTTTCCGACAAGGCACAATAAACATTTGTTCACATTATCCTTTGTTGTCTATAAATAGATGGATTCCTCTCATTTTAAAACAACGAAAACTATGAACCTCTTCTTCTTCTTCACAATTAAATATTTATGTACTTTGCTCCTGTTTAGTGGCTCACTGACACCATTGCTTATGTTACAGATCTTGGTATGTATTTTTACAGTCACTAATTTATGCTTATGTTATTAAGGATAAATGATAAAATGTACTCCCTCTATCTCAATTTATGTGACTTACTTTCCTTTTTAGTTAGTCCAAAAAAAAAAGACACATTTCTATATTAAGTAACAATTTAACTATAAAATGTCTATTTTACCCTTAATGGAATGATTTACAGCCACACAAATTTATATTATTCATTTTGGACCACAAGTTTTAAAAGTCTTTCTTTTTTTCTTAAATTACGTGCCGAGTTAAACTACTTCACATAAAAATTTATGTGGACAAAGGGAGTTGTAATTTTCATTCTCCTTTACATTATTAATGTTTGTTATTACGTAATCTTGTATGTAAGATAATATAATGTTTTTTTTTAATGACTGATACGTTTTAAGTATTATTTTATAAATTTCATGATATTAAATTCCCGCGCAAAATATGAATAATTTTACTAGTAACTTTATATATGACAATAAATGTCAACGATATAAAATAGGTAAAGGAATATTACGATGATGTTCAAATAAAAATATAATGGTAAAACGAGGTAGTAAGGAGAATATTTAAAATACTAGTAATTGATACCATCACAAAATAAAGTATGTTAAAAATTGTATATATTATTATAAATAATGCTCCGTGAGCAATTTCAGCTATAACTCGAACCTATTCACTTTAATGTTTAAACAGAAAAATCTTTTTCTTTTTCCTCGAAAGGAACTTAAAATGTAATAAGCACTAGTACTATAATAAATTTAGAAAGGTAGTTAACACTATAATATCTTAGAACCAAACCTGGTGCAATATAACTTTTGGTCCATTCGATCTTCGGTACAACATAATTATTTCAAATTCGTGTTGCAAAAGACCCATTTCAGGGCATAAACCTGAGATCTCTAATTAAGGGAGGAGCAACTCCATCCGCTTCACCACTTGATGCAATATAACTCTTGAGAAATACAATATTGGCATTCTACTTTTTCAAAATATTTTGGCTTCTTGCAGCATTATATAAGGCAACATGCAGGCTTGTTAAAAAGTCTTGTTACAATTAAGTGGATACTATATCTAAGGGAGAAAAAAGCAATATAAATAATAATAGATTAACAAAGATAATATATACTACTTCACATTTCATATGACATTGAACCATCATTCTCTTATAAAAAAATATAACTAACAATAACAACAAAAAAAATCTGATATGCAATTCTAGAAACCAATCAAACTATGATATTTTTATTAATTTAAAAACAAAGAATTAGAAAAAATAGTTTTTATATTATAAGTGATTTCTCATTTAACCGTCTGAACTCACCGAATGTCGTCATCATTGTTGGTTGAAAATAACAATAATATTTTTTAAATTTTACTTTAATAATTATGATTTGAGTTTGAATACTTGCAAAAAAGGGTAGTTCCTAATTCCTACCAAAACCTTCTAGTTTCCTATATCATAACCGAAAAGTCAAAACTATTGAATATGTTTTAAAAATTTTCTTCATGAATAAATTGTCCTCCTTTTGGTACCATTTCAAATCATTGACCAATTAATCACTCTTCATTTACCTTTCATTATTACTCCTTAATCTTCCTTGGGTCCCTCTAATTACCCAACAAAAAACCAACCAATTGAAACTTCCTAATTTTTGTTTTTATTATTATTAGAGAAGATTATTGAAAATATTTTTGAATACACATCCGGTCTTCCACATGACATATTAAGTGATCTCAAACTCTTCTAAGAGCATGAGACTCATAATAAAAAATTGAGAGAATAATTCATATTGAATTTAAAAGTGTTTTCAATAACTGTCGTTATTATTTTTTTTTTTAAAAAATTAAGTCCTTCACAAAATCCTTGTGAAGTTGTGATCCCACTCATTAAAAAAAAAAACTTTTGTAGTACAAAAAAATCTAGTACAAATTATTCAAGGTCATTTTAGTCATTTGAATATTCTGCATCCTCTCTTTTTTTACTTACAAATTCGCTGTCGTTCCCACTTTCCCTCTCCTCCTTCAACCCACAGATTTCTCTTTCTAAAATGTTTAAACAAATCTTTACATAGAAACCCATATATCTATTTCTCCGGTACATACATATCTATATATATATATATATATATATATATCGCCGGAGAAAATATATCTACAGGGGAATATCAGAATTGGGTATATTTTTGTTTTGTTATTAAGGGAGTTAATCATATGGCACCGAGCATGAGGGACGTGCAGTTGACGGTGACCGGAAAGTCATCATCGGCGGCGGATGATGATATAGATGGTGCCGGAGAGGAAGTGAGGCTATTGGATTCGTATGACGAAGTGAATTTGGATAAGTTGGGTGAGAATTTGAGGAGAATTCAGGTTAGAGTTACCGGGATGACATGTGCAGCTTGTTCTACATCAGTGGAAGGAGCTTTGATGGGTGTAAATGGGGTTGTTAAAGCTTCTGTTGCTTTACTTCAGAATAAGGCTGACGTCGTCTTCGATCCTAGCTTGGTCAAGGTTGAGTATTTTTATTTTTTTTGATTGAGCTTGTTTAGTTGGTATTCTAAGTTAATTTTTGATCTTGCTGGTGCTTTGAGCTATTTGGTGAAATGGGTTGGTCTTCATTTGATGAAAATTTAGTTGTACATCTTACTAATCCTGGGGTTTTGATGATTTTGGAAGTTTTGCTGAATTTTGAGTATCATGTTTTTTAGCTGTTTGGGATAAATGGGTTGGGACTAACTGCTTGATATTTGTGTACCTTCTCTTGTTATTTGTGTTTTTTGGGTTTGGATATTCTGGACATAATTATTCTACCTAACTTTGTTGTATTTTATTAATGTCACACCTTAGAACTGATCTAAATCAGCTGCTTTCAAATGCTTCCTTTTTTGGGAAATTAGCTTTGATGTGTTTGTTTTGCTTGTTGATATTGAGTTGTGTTTCATGGACTCAAGATGGAGATGTTAATAATACTTCGAAACCAAGATGGATATGCCCACAACTTTTGGGGGATGTGTCTTGACCAAAAAATGTTTGATAGTCACTGAAGTTCTCTGTCCATTAGATTCCCATTGTAAAACATGTATGAGGTAGTTCTGCTAGTTGAGAACAGAATGTGCTAGATCAGGCTAAGATGCGGGCATTCTTCCTTCCACCTCCTACTGGGAATGGAGAAAAGGGTCTGATATCACAAATTTTCTCTAAAGATATTGCCCTGTACAATGTAAAGCTGTGCATTGGCTATGTACTGGTAAAACATTTAAGATTTAGGACTGCGCTTTCAAGATTTCTAACTAGTAAAACACATGTAGCATTTGTTTTAGCCATAACAAAGCACAACAAACACTTGGAATGATTTGGTCCTCTAACTAAGCATTAAATATTTGTTTTTGTACATCACTAGGCAATTAAGATGATGAAAGTGCTTGTGTATCAACTAGGTAGCCAATATCCAAGTGCCCATAGACCAATCATACATATTATTGGTCGTCCAGGTTTCACATATTGACTGGAGATCACATTCCTTTGTTTGAACAAAGTATTCCAGATAGCAACTTTAAATTAATAGGTGGCATATGAAGTATGATGTTGTTGTTTGACCTACATATACCCTCATTACCCTGTTTAGTGGATGTCAAACGCCTTTATCAAACATGAGCAATAAGAGTAACTTCGTTAAGAATTAAGATTGAAAGAAATGACAGTTCTCTAGCTCTCTGACTGATTCTTAACTTGTACAAACTATATACTTTAAAGTATGCAGGACCTTTCCTTCTTTTTTGGCCCTACATTATCAGGGGAACATCAAACAGTTGTTGTGGTTGATGGATGAGGTGGTTGTGAATATTAGGTTTGAGAAAAGAGGCGGTGATACGAAGTTATCACTTTGTCACCTATTACAGATTAACCAGATTATCATTCTTGTTTTGAGCTGTTATGCCTTGGGTCATATGCAATCTGATCATTTTCTTTTACCGTAGCAAGTGTGAGTTGTCATTCTGTTAAGAGTTCCTGGTATTTGTTAAAGGATATAATGCTGTACTAGATCAACTTGTTTCTGGAGTCAAGTGAAATAGAGGACTTTAAAAGTTGATGTTGATTGTCTGAGCTTATTTTTCATGTGTAGACTTATCCTAATTCTTAGGCCTTCAGTTTTTGCTTCTTTGTCTGGTATGTAATTTTAGTTACTACGAATAAGGATGTAATCATTATTTTCTTCGACAGAGGTTCGGTTATTTCAAATAGCGTGTACTTTGATTTATTTTGAGTTTCCATCCTAACATTGCGTTAAATGGTTGGACTGATGCCTTCAAGTTCATGTCAACTTCTTATCTGTACTTCAGCTTAAATATGAAAAAGAGGGGGAAGTGACATAGTTAGGAAACAACATCTGTACTTCAGCTTAACTATGAAAAAGAGGGGGAAGTGACATAGTTAGGAAACAACAGACATGATCTAGCTAACCCAAAAAGGATAGGCTTGATGAAGTCTCTTCTGCCAAAAACAGTCACTATCAAACATGAGTTACTGATGTTGACTGGTTCTTGCTGATGTTGTTGTATTGTTTTAATTATACCGTTTAGTGTTATCCAATCTGGTATAATGTTTTTAATGTGGCATGTAGCCTGATGCAAAATATGAAAAATTAACTTTACATTTCCCCATTCATGTTTCAGGATGAAGAGATTACAAATGCTATAGAAGATGCTGGGTTTGAGGCAGAGCTTCTCTCAGAACCCGCTGCATCTCGTATAAATCCACATGGAACTGTAGTAGGCCAGTTCACAATAGGTGGTATGACATGTGCAGCTTGTGTAAATTCGGTTGAAGGTATCCTTAAAAATCTCCCAGGTGTAAGAAAGGCAGTAGTTGCTTTGGCTACATCACTAGGAGAGGTTGAATATGATTCATCCATAATCAGTAAGGATGATATAGCAAATGCAATTGAAGATGCTGGTTTTGAGGCTTCCTTTGTGCAGAGCAGTGAGCAGGACAAGATTGTACTTGGGGTGGTTGGTATTTCTGGTGTGATGGATGCACAGTTTTTAGAAGGCATTCTTTCAAAGTTGCATGGAGTTAAACAATTTTGTTTTGATCGGGTATCAAGTGAGCTTGAAGTTGTCTTTGATCCTGAAGTTATTGGCTCAAGATCTTTAGTTGATGGCATTGAAGGGGGAAGCAGTGGCAAGTTTAAGTTACTTGTCAAGAACCCTTATACAAGAATGACTTCCAGAGATCTAGAAGAGTCCTCGCGTATGTTTCGGCTTTTTACAGCAAGCTTATCTCTCAGTGTAAGTAGTGTTTTTGCTGCTTCTTTGTTGTACTGCTACCCTTTCTTCTTGGTTTAGCTTTTTTGCTTTAGCCTCAACCAATCCTCTCCACGTTTGAGGGGATTAGAAGGACATGGTTATGTGTGATGGAAGCTTCCTAACTTCCAATACTTGGTTTCAGTTGATCTAATGGAGCTTTTGAAGTGTTATATCTTTGAATATGTAAAGATTCTGTCTGCTACAGCCTACATGTTCCATTACTCTCGTAACATGTAGTTTCAAATTATAGCACACGACTCTCTTTGAGCAAACATGATTCTTGATATATGATTTTACACAAAAAGGTTGCTGCTAAATTCCAGTTATATGATGGGATTACTTGAGATATTTTTTCCTCCCTTTTGTCTTTTCACTTGTCATACTTGTATATATTTATCAAATTTCTGCCAGGTTCCTGTGATTCTAATCATCTAACATATTCAAATTTCTGCCAGGTTCCTGTGATTCTAATGCGAGTTCTCTGCCCTCGCATACCTCTGCTTTATTCTTTACTAATTTGGCAGTGTGGTCCCTTTCAAATGGGTGATTGGTTAAAGTGGGCATTAGTGACTGTTATCCAATTTGGTATTGGTAAGCGTTTCTATATTGCAGCAGGGAGAGCGCTTCGAAATGGTTCCACAAACATGGATGTTTTGGTTGCATTGGGAACTACAGCTTCCTATGTTTATTCTGTATGTGCATTACTTTATGGTGCAGTTTCTGGGTTCTGGTCTCCAACTTACTTTGAAACAAGTGCCATGCTAATCACATTTGTACTCCTGGGGAAGTACTTGGAAACTCTTGCTAAAGGAAAGACATCAGGTGCTATCAAAAAACTTGTTGAGCTTACTCCAGCTACAGCTACACTGCTTGTCAAAGACAAAGGTAAAAACATCTAGACTTTCTGTCTACTTCTTTGACACATTACCATGTATAGTTCTTGGTAACTGTGTTAACACAACTTGTGACTTTTTCAAAATTGCAAAAGGGGCCTATCACTGATATTATGTTTACCTTGCATTCCAGGTGGAAAAGTTGTAGGCGAAAGAGAAATAGATGCTTTATTGATTCAGCCTGGTGATATATTAAAAGTACTCCCTGGTACAAAAGTCCCCGTGGATGGTGTTGTTGTATGGGGTTCAAGCCATGTGAATGAGAGTATGGTCACTGGAGAATCTGCTCCTGTTTTGAAGGAGATTGATTCAGTGGTGATTGGAGGTACAATCAATTTGCATGGTTCTCTTCACATACAGGGCACAAAAGTAGGTTCGAACACAGTTTTGAGTCAGATAATATCTCTTGTTGAAACAGCACAGATGTCAAAGGCTCCCATTCAGAAGTTCGCTGACTATGTGAGTAGTATTTGTGTCATCTTGCTGAAGAGTGTTGTCTATTCTGTGCAAGTTGATTATTTCCTGGTGTTAATTTTATAGTATTTGCTTTGCTTTAACACACAATCACTGATGGACTTGAAGAAGCATTGATTAAATGGAAAGTTCAATATCTTATTCCATTTCCTCCACTAATGTACTATTTTTCTATCTTTCTTTGCATTAATAAGTTTAATCTCTATTCTCATTTATTCCATCAGCCTAAGTCTCTGACAGTTGGGAGTGTTGTACAACATTTTACTGTGTTTTCCCTTATTTGGTTATAAAGCATTCACACTGCTGATATATTTGAAGCTGTAGCATACATATTTGAATGCTGATGGCTGTGCCGTCCTTGCCATTTCTTTATAATGGAAGTTATCTATTGAAGTGTGATGATGAACTACAATTAGGCAGTGAATTTGCTATGACGTGGCTGAGTTTAGGGAAGAATGAAAATATATCTTTAATGTTGCTTTTGTTGTCGATGAGTCTCTTTGTCTGTTTTGTTCTTTTCTTTTGATGTTTGAGCTGACTGAATTTCTCACTGTAAGTACTTTTTGACTTACAGATCGCAAGCATTTTTGTTCCTACAGTTGTTACTATGTCCTTATTAACATTCTTTGGATGGTGAGTTTGTCTTCCAACTAATTAGTTTTTCGTAATTTCGTCATTCCAAATTACTTCTATCACTACTGTTTGGAAAGTTGTGTTTATATTTTTTATTTACCCATTGGACCAGGTATGTTGCTGGGGTTCTTGGAGGCTATCCAGAAGAATGGCTTCCAGAAAATGGCAATTATTTTGTGTTTTCTCTGATGTTTGCAATATCTGTTGTGGTTATTGCATGTCCTTGTGCGCTTGGTTTGGCTACCCCCACTGCTGTTATGGTTGCGACAGGGGTTGGTGCCAACAATGGTGTGCTGATAAAGGGAGGAGATGCATTGGAGAGGGCACAGAAAATTAGTCATGTGATATTTGATAAGACAGGCACTTTGACCCAGGGAAATGCTAAAGTCACAACAGTCAAAATTTTCAATGAGATGGATCGTGGAGAATTCCTTACTTTGGTAGCTTCTGCAGAGGTACCATTCAAGTCTTTTCTGATAAGATAATAATAATGTGGGTAAAAATCCTGGGTACACCAGTGAATACAAAGAGTAGAACCTACCCAAAAAAAATGAAGGCATGCACTGTGCAGTCATCTATGGTAACAGAAACATCATGGGTGCACCCCAAAATTAATACTCCCCTCTGTTTCAAAAAGAATGGCCTAGTTTCCTTTTTAGTCTGTTTAAAAAAGAATGACCCCTTTCCTTTTTTGGCAACACTTTAACTTTGACTTTCCACGTGTCATGTTTAAGGCCACAAGATTAAAGGACATTTTGGTACATTTGACATAACTTTAATTTAGAACCACAAGATTAAAAGTCTTCTTTCTTTTCTTAAACTCCGTTGCAAGTCAAATTAGGTCATTCTTTTTGAAACGGAGGGAGTAGAAACTAAAGACAAGACTTCATCTGTACAAACTATTTTCTACTTTCAAGTCTTCTAGCTGGGATCCCACAGAAACCCATTTCCTACAATCTTCTGATGCTATTCGTATACTGTTCTCTTGAGGAGATAGAAGTGCTTAAGAAAGTAAAATTCTGATTACCTTATAGCACTTTACCTGATATTTTTAATCAGTCTCAGTGTATTAAGATTTCAGTATTTCTTTTCTCCTTTTTTTAACTATCAAGCAACCACTTGAAAGTTTTTTCTCGAAAGAGTTTTTAGGATCCTCTATTTATTACTAAAAGCAGTCATTTGTTGCCAAATGTTGCCACCAATTAAAACTCATACTCCCTCCATTTTTATAAGAATGAAGAAGTTTGTTTACATGCTTAGAACTAGTTTATAATTAAAAATATTTAAGTATATGTAAGAGTTCTGGTAAAAAGAGTTGTTTGATTCTTCAAATGTAAGTGTGTCATGTAAAGTGGAACTGGGAGTAGTTTCTTTTTAAAACAATTGTTCTAAAGTTACAAAAACTACTGCAATTTTCTCTCTTCTAGCTACATTTCTAAGGGGTATGCTTATGATGCAGGCTAGCAGTGAACACCCCTTGGCTAAAGCCATCCTGGAATACGCTCGTCATTTCCATTTCTTTGACGAGCCTTCTAATACCAGCGAGTTTCAGGCTTACAGTGAACAGGCTAAGTTTTCTGGATGGCTTCATGATGTATCAGATTTCTCTGTTTTGCCTGGGAAAGGAATACAGTGCTCCATAGATGGGAAATGGATTTTGGTGAGTTTTCAATAACATGATGTTAACAAATTTGGAGAGGTGGTTAATTTCTTTGTCTCTAATCAGGAAAAAGTCTTTATTTCTCATCTTTATGCCCATGAACAGGTTGGAAACCGGAAGCTTCTTACCGAAAATGGGATAACTATACCTTCCAATGTAGAGAATTTTGTGGTAGAGTTAGAAGAAAGTGCAAGGACTGGCATTCTTGTTGCTCAGGATAATATTGTCATAGGAGCTCTGGGGATAGCAGACCCACTAAAGAGAGAAGCGGCTGTTGTTGTAGAGGGCCTTATAAAAATGGGTGTCAAACCAATCATGGTTACTGGTGATAATTGGAGAACAGCTCGTGCAGTTGCTAAGGAGGTTTGAATCTTCCTCCTTGTAATCAAAATTTTCTTCTACACTGTAATATTAGTTTTACAAAACTGGGGATTTGGTAACCTAATTTAATTTCCAGAAGTCATCACTTAGGGTTCTTTCTTCAATTTCCTGTCCCCTTGTTTGAGTAGCATGTAAGATATCATTATCCACTCCTGAAACCAGCTTTAAATAAGTTCCAACTGTTGAAAGATGAAATAAGAATAGTTTGATGCTTTGTTCTACCGAGCCTTCTTTGATGCCACTGCATTGTGAAACTATTAGGAATTACTCGAGTCAGACTTCCTGGTGTCAGAGTGAGAAGAACTCTACATGCTTTTACCATTTCTTCTTTGAAAGATGATTTTCTTTTAGTAATTTGCGGCCTTCAGTTTGTCTTCCTTGAGTGGACTGGCTTTCAAAAAAACTGAGAGAGACAGAGAGAGATATTCTTTAATTCTTTTTAGGGGTGGTGGTGGGGGTATGAGGATAAAAATGTGTGATGTCATCCAGTCAGCTGAAGTAAATGTAGTTGCTTAAACAGGGGATGGATAGATGTAGTACTGTTAAATTTTGTTAATGCAATTTATTGAGAAGTGTTAAGGTTGCCCCACAAATTCTGGGCTAAATGTATGACCCCTTGGATGCTGTTTTGAATTGCAGGTCGGTATTCAGGACGTTAGAGCAGAGGTGTTGCCAGCAGGGAAAGCTGAGGTCGTCCGTTCATTTCAAAAGGGAGGCAGTGTAGTTGCTATGGTAGGTGATGGGATCAATGACTCACCTGCATTAGCTGCTGCTGATGTTGGTATGGCAATTGGAGCAGGAACTGATATTGCAATAGAAGCTGCTGAATACGTTTTAATGAGGAGCAACTTGGAGGATGTCATCATTGCCATAGACCTCTCAAGAAAGACATTTGCGCGGATTAGGTGGAATTACATCTTCGCCATGGCGTACAATGTGATTGCCATCCCCGTGGCTGCTGGGGTTTTCTTCCCTTTTCTAAAACTGGAGTTGCCACCATGGGTAGCTGGTGCATGCATGGCAATGTCATCTGTAAGTGTTGTATGTTCTTCTCTGTATCTAAAGAGATACAAGAAACCCAGACTTACCACTATCTTGGAAATAACTATAGAGTAGGAATGAGATCGAAATATGAAGAGCCTTGAACAAAAAAAGTAGCATTAGGATCAACTTGGATTTGTGTATTCCTTAACCTTTTTCTTTTAGATTTCATACATAGGGTGAATATCCCACCCTTTCAATGTAAATGCTGTCTGTTTGTAAGTTTTCCTCTTTTAAAGAGCATTTCTTTTTAGTATGAGTTTTAACTTCTATATGGTGATAGTGTAAGAGATTTTTTACACTATTAGGTTTGCGCGGCAATGTTTGGGGTCATGGCTTCTCTACCTCTACGAGGTAGGGCTAAGGTTTATGTATATTCTACCTTTCTCAGACTCCACAGCTACAACACATATAGATGAAGACACCATTTTGTAGTCACTTAAGGTTGTTATTATGTGCCAAAAAAATGAATGTAAAATATAGCGGATGATGTATTTTCTTTTTGATATATGAATTGGGTGACTTAATTCACATTGAATTAATAGTTGAACTAATCATATAACGTGATTTTTTATAAAGCTACATCTAGTTAACTAGTAACTTTAGGGGCATTTTTAAATCAAAAGATAACCTTGAGAACATTTTTGGTTCAATTAGTGAAAAAATATATATTTTTAAGCCATATTCAATTGTTGGGGATATTTCTGGCTTTTAACCGTTTTTAGAATAATGATTGAGTTATTAACAAAAATATGTAATTAAAAAGTAAACTCAAAATATAACATGTAATAACACTATAGTTTTTGTAAAAAATATACTTGATATTTTAGTCATATGTCAAAGTATGATTATTGATTTATTTATTTTTCTACCGATTTTCGATTCTTTTTGGTGCCCAAAAATTAACTTGATTTATTAATTGATGTGTTCATTTTCTTACCATTAACGAGTTTTAATTATATCTTATTCTCAAATAATGAAGTGAGCGATTGAAAAACATATTATCAAAATTAATTTTAAATCAATTATACTTATAAGAATTTATAAACTTTGATTATGTCTTAATTAGGAGCCTAAAATTGATTACATGCGCTTGCCGAAAACAATTATTGCTTCATTTTCATTTCATATTTATTATTCTTGTTCTTTTTAACAGGAGTAATGAAATATTTCAATATAAATCTAAAAAATTGGAACATAACATTCTCCACCTAATTTAACAAGCCCTATGCGGCAGATTCGATTCAGAAGACATTGAAGGGGAATTGATCCCTCCAAACCAACTGAGTCATCCTGAAGGACTCATTTTACAATTACATTAAGACCATGTACGGGGGCTGACGCTTGCCCAGTGCCGGAAGGTCAAGGAAGTTGATGACATGATGACAGGGGAGCCGGAGACCGAAGCCCCGATGAACGACGGCCTTCACACAACCGCTTTAAAAAATCTTTTTTTTTTGTCCAACTAGATTCTAAAACTAGTAATTTCTATTTCTTTTAAAAAAAAATTCCAACAACAAAACGACTTCCACAACTAGAAAAGAGAATATGTTTGTTTTTGGGTTTAATTAAGCAAAAAGTTCCAATTGGAGATTGGGTTAGGGCTTTAGGCCTATCAATCCTGCCCCGAACCCGTAAACCCAAACCGCTTCTGTAAAATATAAATACAAAAATAAAATAAAACAAAATTGTATCGGCTCTTTGCTTCTGCTTCTTATTCTTCTTCTCGGGCTTTCTGCAAAAATTGTATCCAAAACGTTGATTTTCCAGGTTTTATTCTCACTCTACATTTTAGCTGCAATATTTGTAATTCTCAAATCCTTGAAATTGTGTTTTGTTTTATCCAATCATTTAGAGGAGATAAGTAAAAGGGATTTTTTTTTGGGTATCTTAGTTCTTGTGTTATTGGGTATGTTTTTGAAGTAATTTGGACATATAGTATTGATACTGCTTCTTGCAACTGAGACCCATATACCAATTTGATCTATTTACCTGAGGAAATGAACTAGATTCCATATTATTGGAGTTGGGGAATGTGGAATTAGTATTTACTATTTAGCACCTTGCTTTTTGAATTCTCGATTGATGTTAGCAGCTTTTGGTCTTAAATTTTCTGGCAACAAATTGCTATTCTGGTTGTAGCGTTAGAGGGTTCCTAATAAGTGTTTTGAAGCTTTATGTGTTGGCCTTCAGTTTCTTTTAGTGTGATAGCAGTGGTGGAGGCAGAGGGATGCAAGGAGGTCCTCCTTAGTTGAAATATTATAATATGGAAATAGAGTAGATTTTTTTTTTTTTTTGCATATATCTGAATTTTTTTGAGAAAGGTAACATTCGTATGTATTGACAAAAACCAGTACATGGATTGTACTGAAAACCATAATTACAACTTATCAACAAAACAGGATATCTGAATCTAAATTCTAAATAGAGCCAAAGATCTCAATAATTGACTCAGTATCCTCTAAGTACATCTGTTTACACCAGAAACAAAAAAGTTTGATACAATTCAATTTGATCTTCTGAAGATCACAACTTTTGCTCTCAAAACATCTAGCATTTCTCTCGCCCCCAAGGCCTAGCTCAAGTGGCAAAAGGTGGAGGATTTGTGGCTTAGGTCGCAGGTTCAAGCCCCACACCATGCAAAGCGAAGCCTGGTATTTAAGTGGAGAAGGGTAGAGGGGCGGGCCCATTATCGACCGAGTTTAGAAGGCTGTGATTGGTCCAAAGGGCGGGTCACAGACGGATTTCTCGGTTATAAAAAAAAAAAAAAACAAAAAAAAAAACATCTAGCATTTCTCTCTCTCTCTCCAGACTGTCCACCAGATACAGGCTGGGACAATCCTCCATCTATCTCTGTCTGAAGCTCCCCCACCTGCCTCTTCCCAACTGTAGAGGAGGTGAGTGATTCTGTTAGTCATAGTCCAAACAACACCCCTAAGGTTGATAAAAATCCTCCAAAGTTGGGTTGTTATCCTGTACGGTAAAAATAGATGGCCAACTGGCTCAACCTCTTCTCCACATATTGTTGAATCCCCGTGGCATAAAATATTTCTTTTTGAATACCCTTGTTTGAATTCCTGGCTCCGCCACAGAGTGATAGGACTTACTAAGTAAATTGTTGAAGAAGATGTAACAAGGAGCAAAAGGCAAAAGATTAAAGTAAGAGAGTAGAAAATAGCTGGAAAATGATAAAGCTGTGGGAATTTCCGAGCTTTGGTGGATGCGGGTGCATTTCTAGATTTTAGTAGTAGATATGTACACATTGCATGTGTTGCTTTTCTTATGAGGAGACAAAAATCTTCAAAATTATTACTTTTAGTTCACATGGAATTACCAAATGGTAGCTGCTCCCAAAGTATGATTGGTCAGTCAGGGGGTTCTTAAACGTCTTTGATCCTTCTCGAGTTGATACATGTGACAAAAGGATAAAGGAAAAATGACATTGAGTTATTCTTTGAACGTTGTGTCATATTAAGAAAAATAATGTTTTCGTTCTACGGAGGTAGAGATAAGGTCTGCGTACATCCTCCCCTCCCCAGACCCCACGTGTGGATGTGGGATTACATTGGATATGTTGTAGCTGTTGTTGTTTATTAAACATAAAAATATAACTTTTTTCTACATTTCAAAAAAAGCATGACTGCAATAGCATGGTTGTTACATATCTCAACCATGTTTCCTCTGTGCTAACTGCTAACTGCTAAGCATGTCAAATATGTGCCTTCCTTGGGACTTCTGATCCTGCAATATCAGCCTTAGTTCTTGCATTTGTTCTTTTTTCATGATGTTGATATATTTCCACCGTATTCACCTTAATCATTGATCATGCTATACCAACATCAGCTTATGGGTCCACTAATTTATGCTACAGTTGCAAACTAAAAGTGCCAGTATATGCACTAGTCTCGGTTTCTGTGTGGTATTAATAAGGGTAACTGATACTTTATTCTGTTCTATCGGGGTGTACCAATTAACCTTTTTGATTCTTGTGATGTCACCGAGAAGGAAATATTGATAATATTTTAGTGCAAGTATGCTGTATTGTATCATCAATCACTTAGCCAGAGTTAAGAGGGGTAGGACCTAGGAGATGGGAGGTAATGCCTTTAGTGTTTGTTTTGGTGCTTACAAGATTGTGAGAATTGTATAATTGTCTTGCCTAAAAATGGGTGTGGCTAGATAGAGAGACAACTTGCAGGCCGGGACTGTTGTTCTTGAGAGGACACAAGAAAAAGGAGATGAGAGTTAATGAGTTTCTTGATGAGTTAAAGAGTTCTTTTTCCTTTTTCCTTCCTGTATACCTTGAGTAATCAGAAAAAAACAGATGATAACAACACTCAAATGGGTGTCAGTTTGTTTTATGCTTCTTTCCCCAACAAAGTACTCCTCAAGTTCTTTTGAATTTGTTATGTTTCTCTAATTGTTTTAAAGTAGGTTTGCAATTTTGCAGAAGTGCTGCTCTTATTTTATTTTTTTGATTCTTCAGTGCTGTTCTTAGATTTGAAGATGTAAAATAAAATGAATCTAGTCAAAATCATTACATTGATTTTTAAATTAATGGGTTGTCTATCTTTTTACTTTGCTAAATAATATTCCTCTTAATTATATATGCAAGTTTAAACTTTTATCGTCTGTTTCAAAACATCTTTTGGATCACGTTGAATCGTTTCTGATGTTTGGCAACTGATTTGAAATTTTATCATTTCCAGTGAATCTTAAATAATTTGAAGTGAGAAGAGAATGACAAAGAAGCGAGAAGTAGAAGATGGCATGGTGCCTGAGGAGTCGAATGCAAAACGGCAGAAGGTAATGGATCAGTCGTCTCCCTCTCTTCCACCAGTTGCTTTTGAGAATCCACTTCTTCCACTTGCATCTTATGATGATGATGAAGACGACGAGGATGCTGGTGGGAAAGGACACATTGCTGAGCAAGTTATAAATAATGGTGGAGACAAGGAGCAAAATGGCTACTCATCTGACGACGAAGAAGATGAGGATGATGGTAGAAGCCAAGGGAAGCGAAATCGTGCAATTGAGATTAGGAGGGATTGCCCCCATCTTGATACTGTGAATAGACAGGTAACATTATGATTTACTTTTTCTGAAACAGTTTTATCTATTATAATTCATCCTGCAACCACCGATGTCTATACTGGAATCTTACATCTAATGGTGGAATTCCGAAATTTATATTGCATAGCGTAATTGTGACAGGTTTTCATCCTAGTGGTACTGAAGTTCCGAGATGCTTCTCCATTCTTTGTTTTGGTTTTAAAAACTTGCCTTCTGTTTATTTAAGTGTCAATAGCTTGATACTTTTGTGACTTGTGTTTAAGTGTCTGATGG
Organism: Solanum lignicaule; assembly: GCA_029582545.1. Lineage (NCBI taxonomy): Eukaryota > Viridiplantae > Streptophyta > Magnoliopsida > Solanales > Solanaceae > Solanum > Solanum lignicaule. The sequence continues at coordinate 21,816 of JAJOOF010015596.1, forward strand.
TAATTCCTAATAAAGAAAGTGCCTTATGGCTTATAGTAATTGAATATCAAACTAAATTTTGTTACACTTGATGCATTTCTACTGATTATTTCATCAGTAAACAAATTTGGTTTTGCTCACGTACTAAGACCGATGGTTCCCTCTCTCTCTCATATATTTTTTTCTTGTCTGGTATATCCCCTTTAATACATATTATCTACATTTGCAGGTCTTGGATTTTGACTTTGAGAAATTTTGTTCGGTCTCTCTCACAAATTTAAATGTGTATGCATGTTTAGTCTGTGGGAAATATTTTCAAGGAAGGGGACCAAAATCCCATGCGTATACACACAGTCTTGAAGCAGGACACCATGTGTTCATCAATTTACGAACAGAGAAAGTTTATTGTCTTCCTGATGGATATGAAGTCATAGATCCATCGCTTGATGACATTATACATGTTCTGAATCCAAGGTTTGTCAAGATCACTTTTCAGTTGCTATCACTTAATTTTTGCTTTGTATTGTTATATATTTATAGTGCACCTGTATCGATAAGCTGGGATCCTTCTTGTAATATATGACTGCGGTTCACCCTTTTTGTTTGCTTTGTCTTTATTTGACAGATTTACTCAGGAACAGGTTAAGCAACTCGATAAGAGCCGACAGTGGTCTAGGGCACTTGATGGGTCTGATTATCTTCCTGGAACGGTACTGCACTTCTTTATGTCATATTTATTTGTTAAAGCTACTATATTCCCTTTAGTCTAAATGCTAATCTTTTGGTGCTGGGGTATATGTTAGGTTGGGCTGAATAACATCAAGGAGACTGATTTTGTCAATGTCACGATTCAGTCTTTGATGCGAGTAACTCCCTTGAGAAACTTCTTTCTTATCCCTGAAAATTATCAACACAATAGATCTCCTCTTGTTCATAGATTTGGAGAGCTTACCCGAAAGATTTGGCACGCACGGAACTTTAAAGGACAGGTGCATATTAGCATTGCTGAATTCATTGTTTGTCTGTTCTTCATGGTTTTCTTATTTTGACTAAATGTTGTTGCAGGTCAGTCCGCATGAGTTCTTGCAAGCGGTTATGAAAGCTAGTAAAAAACGTTTTCGGATAGGTGCCCAGTCTGACCCTGTTGAATTTATGTCATGGCTCCTGAATACCCTTCACGCGGAGCTTAGAAGTTCCAAAAAAGGCAGTAGCATAATCCATCGGTGCTTTCAGGTTTGCTGCAAAAAAATAACTGTCTTCTACATTTAAAAATATCCTAGTTGATCATTAATTTGTTAACATATGATGCTTTTTTCTCATAGGGGGAATTGGAGGTTGTGAAAGAGATGCATAATAGATCTATTGCTGAAAAGAGGGAGAATGGGGAGGATGGTGAACATGAATCTCACAATATTGGCATGGAAACTAGCAGAATGCCTTTCATAATGCTTGGACTTGATTTGCCACCACCTCCTCTTTTTACAGATGTCATGGAAAAGAATATTATTCCCCAGGTTCTTTTTTAAGTTCAAATTTTTTATTGTGATTATTATTGGAATGGTTTTGCCTTTTTTTCCCCTTGTTGACAGTTTGTGGTGAATGGATGGTCATCGTATTGGAATTTTCCCATGTTGAATGTATCATTGTACTAACTTTTGTGCACATGCTGAAATACAAGTGTCTAGATGTCAGCTAAGAAAAGGTGAGAGCGAGTTGTTCCTTGAGGGGAAAAGATTGCACCTAGTTTTATACAAATGGTTACCTTTCTCAAAAGAAAAAGATTGCACCTAGTCTGCGAAATAGTTTGCACTTGGAAAAAAAATGCTTACTGTTCTTCACCAAGTTCGTTTATCGAGTGTTATAGTGTTCAATTAGATTGTTGAGTTATCTGAGGTGAATGAAATTACGTAGATGTGCCTAAGTTTTGGGTTAATTACTGGGAGTGTCCTTTCTAGCTGGTTAAAACTTGACTTCCTCTTTAGTTTAAATAAAGAAAAGAACCTCTCCTCTGATTCAGATATTTCATTCACTTGATATTAGTTAGAAACAGTTTAGAGTACTATCTGCAAGGACAATTGTATTACCAGCGTTACTTGGACAATGAATTTGTCTTCTTGCAATAATTCTTGACCATTACTCAAATGAAAGGAAGGCTCTTGAAACTATAGCCGTGTTATCCCGTCCCTGTTCAAGATTAATCACTGGAAACTAATGAACCTATCTCATTTTGATATTCAGAGCATTGCAATCTTTGGTCTACTGACTAATTATTCATCAGTTAAATATTGTAACTAAAAAAACGTATCAGAAGTGTCTGAGAACTAAAAGAGCAAAGAGAAATAAGATGTAAGTTTTTGAAGACCATGACCTCATACATCAGGTGTAATGAGGAATATAACTTAGAAAAAATAAATAACATGGTAGTCTGGATGTTGGCCTTGTGTGTTGGGGAAGGGAGGACATACCACAGTAGAGGTAAAGTATGAGAGCAAAGAAGTTAAGTGACAAAAGGTGAGAAGAGGTAAATTATGAGAGCATGAGGGCAAAGAAGTTAAGTGAGAAGAGGTAAAGTATGAGGGCAAAGAAGGAAAGTGAGAAAAGGTGACAAAAGCTGGAAAAAACATAGACAAAGAAAGTGAAGTGTATGGAAAGAAGAGAAATTAAAGGGAAGAAGAATCTCTCTTTCTCAACCCCAAATTTAATGCCCTTCAGTTTTGTCTTTGACATTCTTTGAATCGGAGGTGAGATACTGAAATCTCTTGAATTTTAATTAACTTGATTTGGAGGACTATGCTTGTTAGTGATACAGTTCAATAATGCTGTGCAGATGCCTATATAGACACATTCATGATCTATTTGTGCTCTCTTTTGCCTGTTTTTTCCTTCATCTTATAACCTTGGGGAAGTAAGGAAGATGCTACTCATCTAGATCTTTGTGTTCAATGTGATGAGCTGATTCTTGAAACTTAATGAGTCACCTGCTTTTGAACTATGTCTAATATGGTACACAAAATCTGGAAGCTTTCGTCTCCGAGTGTTGTGACATCCTTATCTGCATCCTTTCTATAGTATGATGCATCACAAAGTTATACTTGATTTTTGTAAATGCAGGTTCCATTATTCAACATACTAAAGAAGTTTGATGGTGATACTGTCACTGAAGTTGTAAGGCCCTGTATAGCAAGGATGAGATACCGTGTGACAAAATTGCCAAAGTATCTAATTCTCCACATGCGTAGGTTTACAAAGAACAATTTCTTCATGGAGAAAAATCCTACACTTGGTGAGTACTTATTATTGATAATATCCTTGAATTGAATGAAATTACCAAGACATTTAATTCATAATGGATGTAGATGCCTTGTAAATTCTCCAACTATATCACTAATATGCTCTCCCCCAATGGATGTAAAAGCCTCGCCAATACTCTTGCTAGCTCGCTAATTCCCCCTAACTAGGTCATACCATCTAATTCTCATCCCTCAAATTGTTATTTTTGGTTGGACATGATATCAAGTTGTTTTGTACAGTCTGGTTTCTGCTACACATTTAGCATACACTAGAACTTATTGTAGATTAGGATGTCATTTAGCCTCTTTTACACTTGAATATCAGTAAACCTTTTCCGAGGGGTGGGTGGTGGGGAGGAGCAAGGGGTTTGAAGTTCTAGATTTTGTTAATTTGAAGTTTTTATTGCTTGTTAGAATTGTTCTTTCTGATTCCAAATCCTCCACATGCGGGCACATTTAAGAAGGGGGTGGAGAGCCGAGTGATGAGGGGTTCAGTTTTGCAGGCTTACTTCCCTGCTGGGGATGTGATGTGTAATTTTTTCTTCCTGATGAAGATATTTTTCTAAATCTACTTGTTAGAGTTGTCCCATTTCCACTTCGTTCTCCACACAAGACAGCTAGGTAGAGCAGGGAAAGGGCTGTGTGGAGGAGTTAAAAAACAAAACTAGATATAACACAAAAGGTTTTTAACCTTGAGTATTTACAGTAGACTTAGGAACTACATTGTTAGGCTTCTATCCCGTGACTTGTGAAGTTTCATGGGTCTTTTTTCAGTGAACTTCCCTGTGAAGAATCTAGAGCTCAAGGATTATATTCCCCTGCCAGCACCAAAGGAGAATGAGAAACTTCGCTCAAAATATGATTTGATTGCTAATATTGTTCATGATGGAAAGCCAGGCGAAGGATCATACAGAGTGTTTGTCCAACGAAAATCAGAAGAACTTTGGTTAGTTACACAGCTCATATCACTAAGTTTTATGTGTTTCTAATATGAACTCTTACCCCACCCCAAACCAACACACACACACAAAAAAAAGGAAAATAGAGAAGTGGTTTATTCTGTTAACTTGGTAACCTAACACTTTAAACTGATGCAGGTATGAGATGCAAGACCTACATGTTTCTGAAACTCTTCCCCAGATGGTTGCGCTTTCTGAGACTTATATGCAGATATATGAGCAGCATCAGCAGTAATGAACCTGACAAGTCAAGTCAGAAACAACATCAACCTCTGCCTCTTCTCTTCTTTTTGAAATGCCAAATTCAACTTTTAGATATCTAATGAAGAGTATTCTACTCGTTGAGGGATAGTGATCTTTGCAATTTATTTTTCCGTTGTATGTAAATCCTGCTGTTTTTTTTTGTGTTGCTTATGCTTAAGATTACTATTGCATGGGGAATCATGAGAACTCCAGCTTTGGATGTATCCACTTGCTTATTTTTTCCCCAGATGGTTTTGTTGTTTGTTAGGTTCTTGAATTTGGAACATTAAAGTGCCTTTTTCTTCCATTTGTAGGAATATAGCTCAGAAAATGAGTGGAAATCTCAATTGGACAACAAGAGTAAACTTATCTTATTATGAATTCCAACTGAAATTTTAGTAAATTAAGATTGGAGTTAGATTTCAACTTCTTCATATGTATACTGTTGGTTTTTTTTAAAAACTTTGATTGAAGATCAAATCTCTTAAAATTAGTTAAAATGATTGATAAAGGGTACATATTGTTATGGTACAAACATGTTACTTGTGCATTCTTCTTTATAAGTATAGAATATCACTTTGTTATTAAAGAGGAAGAGTCGAAAAAAGAAAGAAAAAAAATTCTATTGGTGGCAAGTCAAATCAAAAACTTATAAATAATGTTGGGTAAGTCATCTATCTGTCTGATTGAGCCTCCATTTTGAATTATTTGCTGCAAATCTTCTCAACTTTGAAAGTTGAAAGCTACACTTAACACATGTTCCTCTTTATTATTGGTGATGACTAATATACAAGTGACATTATTGGATATCTGGATCTACTTGCAAAGCATGTCACTATAAAATATTCCTCTTTTCTTATTGTAAATGAATGTAAAACAAATTACTGATTGAGACAATCTTGAAATATTCATTTTCTTTCCAAGATGTAAAATGTAATGGGGTGGCTATATCTATCTATATATATATATAGTTAGTATTTCAGAGTGAGTGGTGATGTTGACATATGTGAACAAGTGTGAACTCATAGCTTATTGACCATTTATCTTTTGTTTTTTCTTGTTTTTATTTTTGACTGTAGTTTTCAGTTTTTCTTCTTTTATACTCCTCCGTCTTAAAATAAGTGTTGCTTTAGCTTGTGAAATTTCACACTCATTAAGAAAAATAATCTATAGTTTATTAAGTTACTCTTATTTATAATTAGATGTTTCTTGACAATTAAGCGTTAGTAAGAAACAATTCCTTAATATAAGTATAATTGAAAATAATTAGTACTATCGGATAATTATTTTATAATTAATCTTTTGGTTAACGTAATACTTATTTTGGGATGGAGGAGTACGTCGACAGGATAATCAGCCACACTGAGATTGAGACACAACCGATACTTTTACGGGAGTACTTTGGTACACATAATAAAGTGGAATACTTTAGGATTAAGTTTGAGATTAGTTATATTTTTTTGGTTGACAGTATAGATTTATTTCAGATAGATTTAGTTTGTCAATCAAATACATTATAAATCTAATCTCAACTTCAATCCTGAGATGTTCCACCTTATTCCATTCAACTTGAGATTATTTTATTCCATCTTTCAAATAAGATAAATTAATTCAACAATTATAATCTCAAAATAATTTAGTCTATGTACCAAACAAATTCGAAGAGTAATCCAAGTCCAAGATGCTTCTATCTCTTCTAAATTAAAGATGGTATCAATATACTTTTGACTCATTTACTTGACTAGATGGTTAGACAACAAATTCCACTAATCAGGTTATAGTGAAATTAATTGTGACCTTTGACCAATAATTAAATTGATTAAATTTTCCCAACACAGAAAAAGTAAAGCTCTTTAAGATATTGGAGTAAACAGCATCCAGAATTGACTTGACTTTGAAGAAAAAATATTTTACCTTTAATTTTGAATCGGTTAATAATAATACACCCTTCGTTTCAAATTGATTGTCCTATTTTTAATTACATAGTTTTAAAAAATAAAGAACATTTGACTAAAAGAATCTCCAAATTATAATCTTGAGTCTTGACTAGAAATCTTTTTCTGTTATCAAGAAATAAAAAAATAATTATTCATCCTATCATGAGAAAGTATTAATATGAAAAAGACTGAACAAATTCAATTGGGGATTTGCTTTCCCTTATATTACCACCCAATTAAACTATTCCCAAGCTAATTTCTGAAATGCTTATTGATGTTAATTTATGTGATGCCGTTTAATTAAATGTTAAGTAAAAAATCTATATAAATTATCATCAAATATCAAATCATTTTATTAATCAATTACGTACAGAAACTATGCATTTTTGGAATCTACGTGCTCTATGGTTAGAGTCTCTAATGGGGTCTAAGAGGGTTAGATTTGAGTAGATTGAAAAAAGACATACAACCTTGCCAAGAACTTACGCGTTCCGTGAAATATATGACTCATACTCCTTTAGGTTCCGTAATCCCTCACCCCAATGAAAAAAAAAGTTTTCGAGTATAAATTTGGTTCATGGATTTATGGGCTCAGGCTCAATATAAACGAGCCCAAGTTAGCCCAATAAGAATTTAATGGTATTATACTATAGCTTTAGCAACACTAATTTCACTTCTTCTACCAAATAATCATTTAAAAAACAAACACTAATTTTTACTTCTTCTGTTCAATAATAGTTGTCAACTATTAACTTAATATAGGGATTAAGAAACAATAAATACTAAATCGCCTTTATTAAATATAAATTATTTAAACATTAAAAAATGAATGATATTTAATAGTAACGGTAAAATAGACACAAAATGGTAAATTATTTATTGATTTTATAAACTAAACAAATATCGTTAGACATCCCAAAATAATATAGTGAACAAATAAAAATGAACAAAAGAGTAATACTCATTCTTACCTAATTTTATTTAAAATCTTTAACAGACGAATTCTTTAAAACCGATTGAGTAGTTATTAACGTGAGTCAAATCGCACTTTTAGTTTTAGGAGGTTATATATAATTATAATTAATACATCTATTACTTATATTATAGTAATTAATATCATAAAATCAGTTGAAAAAGACAAGAAACGATACCTACCTCATGCATGCGCAGTAAACATGTGCAGGTTGCAACAATTATATGACAATTAATCAATTAATGTGCAGGTAGCCAATTTATTAAAAATAGATTATTTTTTTTTTACTTATTCATTTTAATAGTATACACCACACTAAAAATGATACACTAATTTTTTTTAGAGACAATTACTACTCCTAATAATTCCATTTTTAACACTATTTGTAAATGACCCTAAAATTTATAGTAACATCAAATCTAGTGACAATATATTGATATCGGTAAAGAGAGTAACATTTTTTTTAATGTGTATATTTATTACCGCTAAAAAATATTTTTGTTATTACGATCAGTTAATTCCAAAATATCATTAATAAACAAGTTCAGTAAAATATACCTCTAATTAAACCTTTTTAAAAGATGGTGTCACATCAACATATATAGGGGACAAGTAATATGAAAAAGAGGGAGTAGTTAATTAATTGAGAGAAGAAGAAGCAAAATCAAAATAAGATGCTATTGGATTTTGCTAGATATGATTCATCTTCCTTTGCTAGCATTTTTATTTCTTTCTCTTTGTCATGTAACATGGGTGCTATTTCCTAGAAGTTACATTGTATTTTTGGCTTTTATACCCAACCCAATTGTGTTCCCACCTAAATTTCTTCAACAAACAAAAGAAACAGTAAAATAATCTTCCAACATGAGAAAAAGTTTACTTTATCAGATAAATAAATATGTATAATCGTCGATAGAAAAAATGAGACTAGTTATTTGAATGATAAAGTGTATTATCTGTTATAACAGGTTAAAAGATATATACTTAACATATAAAATTTCTAAAATGTGAACGATATATGTGTATATAAAAGTTGAATTCATATGAAAGGTTGAACCACCTCTCTACTCAACAATTCAATATCTTGATTGTAACTTGCGAGTACTCTCTATACACTTAATAGTGTTCCAAAGTTGGAAAATTAGTATGAATTCAATCAAAATCAGTAATTTTAGTTCAATATTTATATCTTTATTAATAAATATTGAGTACTCCTTCCGTCCTATTTTATATGTCATTCCTTTCTATAAATAGTTGGACCACAATACTTGTCATTTTATAAAATTTATGCATAAATTACCAGATTTTGCCTATTATATCCTTGATAGAATAGTTAATTAATCTTGTCATTTATTAATAAAGTTGACTTAAGAAAACATTAAATAATGATAGAAGGGTAAAATTACATCATTTCTTAATGCAAGTGTAAAGTAAAAAAGTGACATAAAATAGAACAAAAAATTATTAGATATATACAACACTGAAAGTCATAATTCAATTACTTATCTTTAACATGCTTTCCTTAAAATTCAGAATTTATAAAGTTCAAATTCTTTGTACTTTTATCTAATTGGAGATCTAGGGAGAGGTGGGGTTGGAATATTTGAATAGTCAAAAAAATGAACATTGTCTAAACTTGGTTAAAAAGGAAAAATCAAAGCCAAAATGTCACAATTTGACTACACAAATGTCCTATATAAATCTCATAATTTGGCTTCATAATATTAATGCATGCAACCCAAAAAAATTTAACCATGAATAACACTATCCCATATTCACCTACTCATGATATACCATACTATTACCAACAAGATTTTGCACTAGAAAATAATCCCCATGAGTATTTTTCTGATTCCACCATAACCTCAAATACTCAAAACATGACTATCGATCATCACCATCATCATCAATATTCTTCACGAATTTCTGAAAATGATGATATTCACGAGTTAATAAGCCCTAAAACCACCACGATAAAGCCAGTTACTCGAAGGAGATCTCGAGCATCCAAGAAAACACCTACAACGCTTCTAAACGCTAGCATCACGAATTTTCGGGCACTAGTGCAACAACATACTGGATGTCACACTTGTCCAACGTTCAAGAATCAAAAGGGTCCAATTAACCTAAGTTTTGGTCCACCAAATGATCATGATTATCAAAATGAATATGGTTACTATTATAATAATCATGAAGATCAAGATGAGAAATATTCAAAGGATAATTTACAACAAGAAAAACAAGAGAGTGGTGCTTCTTATGCTGGTTATAATAGTATTAATTATGAAAATAGTAAGTTGAGTGTAGATGATTATGGATGGTAGTTGCCTAGTTAGAATGTTGAAAAGGAATTTTTTTTTTCTAAGTAAATCAAATGTAAGAAATTTAGATTTGCAAAATCATATTTAAAGTTCTAAATCTCGATTTTCCTCCTTGATATTTTTTTTTTACTTTGTACTTTCGTTTGTCTCAATTTATGTTATGGTGTTTGATTGAATACGAATTTTGTTTTAAAAAGTAAGTCTTGGAATTTATGGTCTACAACATGTTATAAACGTTTTTGTAGTTATAAATCATTTCATTAAAAGAGTTATTTGTACGAAGAAATTTTTTTCCACCGAAATAAATGAATTTTTCAAAATAATTTTTTTGGAGTTTGATAAGTAAGCAATGTCAAATTTGTCCCAAAAACTACGAAACCCTATAGAGTGGGATGGGGTGGGAGTGAGTGGTGGGTGTGCATGAGAGAGGTAGGGTTGGAGAGGATTGTAGGACACAATCAATGATGAATTTCACTCGTGAAACTTGTATTTCTTTATTTATTTATTTTAAAAATTAAAATATTTTGATTTACGGAATATTGGAGAATATTTTGTAGAAATATGTTTTCTTTCATCATACCAAACACAACCTATGGTAGATTTTCGACTAGTCAACAAGTCAAAAGTCAATGCAAATGTATGGTAATCTTGAGTCTTGATGCAACCTTATATAGAGAACCAAAAAGTAATTAAAATGCATCTCTTAGCTAATTTTCTATATATAGATATGGTTTATCAGCTTCCCAACCCATCCTCTTAATAAAGATTAATCAAAAAGAAATTTTGAAGGAACCAAATGTAAATAAAAATTTGATACAATAATTTGTGAAATAATTGAGGTGGTGTTTAAATTAATTGGGAGATATCAGAATTATTGGATCTGGCTCCCCTCCATTACCCCTTCCCTCCATTTTGTCAAGTGCACGTCTAGATTAGAGATATGTGTCATATTTAAAGTTTAAAGGTCAAGATTATATTATATTAATAAATATCATAACCATAGTTAAGTCAACTAATTTTAGAAAACTACTCTCCAAATAATTTTGGTAAGAATTACAATATATTCTAAACAAAATTTGACATTTATTAATAACATTAATTTCATATTATGTTTTTGTATTTAATTATTAAATTGTATGATATTTAAGGTGAGAATCAACTAAACAATTTATGTAAACTTTGCTCTTGAAATATTATATATACTATATTGAGAAACAAAACAAAAAAGTTAAGAATTATCAGTGTGGGAAAAAGCCATGAAATAAAAGACGCGAAATAAAAATAAAAAATAACAAGATGAAAGGTTTTTAGAATTAAACGTAAATACCAAAATTATTCCAAGGAGAAAATGTGGCTATTGTGTTTGTAGGGGGGAAAATATAGTATGTTTTTTTAAAATAAATATTCTTTTATCTTTATTTTTTGTGCAATAGAAGATAACATTGTTTTAAATGCAAATGTTTTTGAAGATTATTATATATCACATTAAATAGAAACGTTTCATGTTTTACAATTTTAATATTTAAATGTAAATGAAAAATATAAGATGAAATTACTGATATTAATAAATATCAAATTTGTATGGAATATATTGTAAGTCTTACCAAATATGAAGAGTAGTTTTCTAAAATTAGTTGACTTAACTATGATTATGATATTTGTTATATAATAAAATCTTGACCTTTAAACTTTAAATATGACACATATCTCTAATCTAAATGTGCACTTGACGAAATTGAGGGAAAGGGTAATGAAGGGGAACTGGACCCAAAATTATTGTATGGAACAAAATCAAATCTAGTAAAAAGAGCGGATCACGTGATGACACATGGCGAGTCTAAGAATAAAGTGACGTCAATTTGTAGAGCATTCAGGGAGAACGGGAAAGGTTCTCCATGATATGTCGTAGGAAGCCTTACAATATATGTTCGAACGTTATCCCTTATCAATTACAAAATCAAATATAGTTTTGAATAGAATCGAGGCGACTCATCTGGTAAAATATTCCCTTTTGTAGACAAAGGAGACTAATCAAGTATCCACACGGATATCCTTACCAACAAAAAGAGAGAGGAAAAAATAAACGAGTCAGGAACGCTATTTTGAAAGAGGGATAACTTTTTCTGTTTGAGTAATCGCTTGTTCCCATCTAAAACAGGTAAAGTCTCCTTTTCAATTTTCAAAATTGTTAAGTGAAAAAACGCTCAAAGATCTCGAACAACAAATTCAACTTGTTAAGCAAAATAGCGATTATTTCTTTTTAAAACAATTAGTATTAAGAATAGTTTCATTACATATCACACTTTAGAATTTTCAAACAGAAATTTCTCTTGGTCAAAATAGACCAAGTCTAAACATGGAAATTAAGGTGGTTGGTTAGTAAGTCTACATCCAGCCAACCTTAGAAAAACTATAATAATTCCATCAAATCAAACATCATTAATTTTTAATTTAAAAAATGTTTTTTTTATTATCCCAAGATCATCACCAATTCTCATCACATTACATCACTATAGTTCCTATCCAAGAAAAATAAATAATTAATCCCAGCTCATTGTTAGAAGCTTCGATCGAGTCAACAAATAGTGAGCTCCACATACCTTAAGATTTTTGTTATTTAAATTTTAATTTTATCCTAAAACTTATCTTTTGAAAAAGTCATCGACTTGTTGCATAAGTAAACTTACAAGTCAAGTTAAACATCACGAATTCACATCCTACTCGATTTAATACCTATTTAGGAGTTTGATCAATTTAGATTCATGTGGAAAAAAAAATACTTCTTACCAATTCAAATGCAACTTCATTCAAAAAACTCGACCTTAATGGCTTAATCGAGACCTTAAATATATAACTGAAAAGTATTTACGATTTCATCACAACAATATATTATTTTTGTATGTTGTTATATCTCATTACTTCAAAGAGAAGTTGAAGGCAAAATAGTAAGAAATAATTAATAAAAAAATTAATACGAAGATGAAGGGAATTTTTATTATCTCACCATTGACATCAGTATTTGAATTTCATGTCATCACTAATATGTCAGATTAATTGTTGATTAGTCAAATAATCTTAGGAGACAAAGTCGTTAGTCAAAGTAAACGACTTCCTCACCAAGTAATTTTTTTCCTAAAAAATATTAATGAAGACTAAGTCCACATTAATATATAAATATTAATTGCCACAAATTTTTTACAGTAATTAATAAAAGTCAATTTATGTTTCGTACACCTTTGTTAGTACGGACAGTACAAAAAAATAGTACTAACAAGTAGTAATAATGTTGTCATGACTCATGATAGAAGGACTAAAGGCACAAAAAAAAAAAAAAAAAATACGTGACATTTTTTTAGTCAAAATTTGAATTATGGTTATATTGCAAAGTATGTAACAAAATGAGTTATGGATTCCTTTGATCTTAGTGTGTTTTTATAATATTATAACAATACGTGGAAGTAAAAATAAAAAAATTTAAATGGTGTATACCAGATCAATATGAACCAAGTAATATGAAACTGAAGGAGTAGGAACCTGTTCTTCACATTAATCATGGGGTAATCGATAATTATCAATATTAAGTTAAAGGGAAAACTTGGAACTCATTAAGAGCAAGGTAATTAACCTTTAAACCCTCTTTGATCAGACCTTTGATATTAATTAAGCCATGATTTAAGGCAATAAGATTAGCTGCAAGAATTAGCCATTTAATACTTTTGAATTTCGTTTAAAATAAGCTATGTATATATATGATATGGTTTGGACTCTGTCAAATTGGATAATGGATTGTTAATTAAATTTGATATTGTAATATAATCTTAGTTCACATGTAAATTGAGCCACATGTCAGGTTTGGGATATTTTGCTGGTCCCAATTTAACCAAACTTGTCCATCTTATTGTGGTTAGCAAAAAATAATTTCTTTTATATTTTCTGGGAGAAATAAAATATAGTCTGAAAGAAAGGTACTACAAATATATATGTATATTTTACCCTTTTAGTCACAACATCTAATTTAACCATTTGACCTAGCTCATTGGCTACTTTTCACTAACATCCCTCAATTGTTGATAATACTCACCTGTCCGATCCGAATTTATGTAACACATTTCATATTTCGAGATTCAAATAAGTTAAGATTTAATGTCCCAATTCAAGGATAAAATTTAACTATTTAATTCTTGAAATTCAAATTATGCCACATAAATTGAGTCAGATGATAAGTTTTGCAAAGGGTTTGACCTTTGTACATATACTTTTTTCAAGTGATCATCTTTACTTGTTCAAACTATACAAAATATCAAAGTTACCCAATATAAAATGATGTTACTCTCGTCGTGGACTAAGTTATTACTGCAACGAATACAACCCTCTATCATTAAAAACTTTATTTTTGGACAAAAATTAAGTAGAAGTGAAATACAACAAAGTATTTATAATATAAGCTTATTTTGTAATTAAAAAATATAATATTTTCAAAGGATTTATAAGCATATCTTATAATTAAAGAAATTGAATGAAAATATGAAAGTTGTAAGTAGCTAAATATAAAGAGTGCGCATATGAATAATATGAAGTGTATGATAATTACACTAACTATCAAAGCAACAATAAAGGTAAACTTGAAAAAATTAAAATTAATACCCTCTTTATCTATATTACCTTAAAAACATAAACTCCTAACTTGAATGTTAAATTATTATAATATCCTAACTTAGGTTGTGACGTTTCCGATAAGTTGTGACTTTTTTCAAAGGGTTGTGATTTTTTGATGAGTTGTGACTTTTCCAAATATTTGTGACTTTTTCAATAAGTTGTGACTTTTCCAAAGAGTTGTGACTTTTTCAATAAGTTTTGTGACTTTTTCAAAGAGTTGTGACTTTTTCAATAAGTTGTGACTTTTCCAAAGTGTTGTGACTTCTCAAAAAGGTCATGATTTTTCAGACAAGACACAAAAAATATTTGTTCATACTACCCATTGTTGACTATAAATAAAGGGACTTCCTCTCATTTTCCAACCACAATTTTTTCTAATCTTCTCTACTCTTCTTCTTCTTGCATTTTTTATTTTTTGTGTAATTTATTGTCGTTGAGTGAGTTTGAAATTTAGCGGAATATGAGGTACCACTATTCTAATGAAGTAAGTCATTCTATCCTAATAGGGTATATTCCATAACCTCGAGTACTTGAGGAAAATAATATAATTTTGATGATATAATAATTATTTTTTTGTTTAATATATACATTAGTATGTAATGTTCCAATATGAAGTTAACATGATGTAGTCTAAATTTATTTGTTTTTGTTAACAATTTCTCTTGTGATGTAGATATATACTTCTAAATATCTTTTTTCCAAATTTAGAGAATTGTCACGATTTGTTTTTGATGCTCAAGACAAAAGAATGATTTTATTTATCAATGCTACTTGTGTGATTTAGACTCTCAAGAAGTTTGCTTCAAAATAGGTATTACTATATAAGCATTGCCCTTTTGTTTTACTTATTTACTATTTCTTAATATTTAAGTATTTTAAACGAAGAAAAGTTCATATATTTTGTAATAACACCAGTTGAAGGTTGTATTAGTTTAATTTTTATTATTTATTTAATAGCTAATTTTATGAGATAAATATTTTCATTAATGCAAATATTTATTTATATTTGGGTAGGTATTTGTATTTAAATTAAAGTATTATATATATGTCACAAATGTATTATCAAGTTAACGAAATCTTTTAATGTGAACAATAGGAAAATAATGTAGTTGTTCTCTTCACATGTTCATATGACATCTAAAGAATTTAACGGAGAATACACATGCAAAGCATATCTGATTAGATGACAACAAAAATACAAAACAAACATTGTCTATAAGGTAATATTAGTGAGATAAGACTAATTACATGATTGAACGTCATCAAATTGAAATAAATATATACATAATTGCATTTAACTAATAAAATTTTTCATTGACCATCTTCATAGGTTCGCGTGAATAAGAGATATATATGACGATCCACATTGAACATTTACAAAAGAATCTACAATATTATTTTTTGCTAAGCTTATTATTCAAATCTTCGCTTAAATAAGCAATACTATTTACTATAACATATATTTTTGGAATTGGTAATCACGTGCAACACACGTGTCAGAAAACTAGTTATACGAAATACGTCCACTAAAATTAACATAAATGCCAATCACATTTAATTCACTAATCACTATGAACGGGACCCATAAGGATTGTTATGGAGTGAATAAGTATTCTTTCATTTTTAACATTTCAAGTTCAAGTCCCTTTGAGTATGCATATACGCCTTTATTAGGGAGCACTTTTAACCCCTCCCCCTAAATGTGGACCTTCATGGTGTAAATTCAAATTTAATCGTACTCCAACATGAATATCAGACACGGGTGTGAAACAGGAAAAACGCTATGGACGGGGAGGACATTTTAAGCTGCATATATATGTTGTTCTCTAGTACTAGTGTCATATTTATTGGTTGACATTTAGTGAATATCGGCCCTTACCTAATGTGAACAATAGGAAAATAATTATATGAAACATGAATTATTTATTGCAACTATTGGTAAAACAAAAACATATATGATCAACGTTTTATGTAAAAAGAAATATGTTACTTTGACATGGAGAAAATGTCCTCTACCAACTCGATAACGATTTTATAATTGTGTGATCAACAACTAATGGAGAAAAAAATCTCTATATACATATAAAATAAGGTATTTCAATTTTCATGCTTTAATCAAGTTACTATTAAAAAGGTGAGTTATGTTTGGTGTGCAAACTAAGTAAAACAAGAAAAAGGAGTTTTTCATTTGCTTGTTTTTCAAGCAAATGAAATAGGCATTTGCTATATTAATATAAAGAAAATTCTATCACATTTTCCCTCATTAAAAATAATCCAACGTTTTCCTTTCCCATAATCACTCTATTAATTTTTGGGTACATTTTACTTGTCATATTTTGTTTGTGATGTTTTGCATAGATTACTCTTGTTTTGGGGATGACTTTTATTTTTTTTCCCATATTACTCGTTTAATAAAATATTATGGATCAAAGTATTTTTTATCTAGCTATGACCTAATTCATTCGATATAAATTTAGAGAAGTTTTATTTTGCTAGAAATAAGTTCGGTAGGAACTAAGTTAAATGCCTCTTAATTATAATGTAATTTGTGGGCTCTGAAACTGAACTTTTGTCTCTTACAACATAAGTTCTATAGGAATTAAGTTATTTTTCTTACAACATAATTTATGGGTTCTAAAATTAAACTTTTGCCTAATACGATATAAATTTTGTAGAAATTAAGTTATCTATATAATACTAGTGTATGACATAACTTGTGATATATTGTAATACGAGAATATAAATTTATGCCAAGCAAAAAATATTTGTTATTTTGATGTCAATGATATTTTATTTTCGACCACTTATTTTTTACATGTGTTGAAGGGAAAAAAAACCATCTGATTTGAGGACAAAAATTAAAAACCCCCAGAACCAAAAATAAATAAATAGGGGCATCTATGCTAATGCCCCTTTATTTTATTTTTTATGTCTCTTAAGAAAATAGTATATTAAAAGGATAATTTAGCCCAAATAATCCTTATCTATTCTTTGGTCCAAATCTTTTTTTTTTAGTTTGGTCTTAATCTAATACTCCCTTCTGTCCAAAATAAATACACTTTTTTATTTATATTTCAAATAAATGATTTTTTTAAAGTCCAATGTATTTTTTTTCCTTCTAGAATTACACTTCTCTTTAATGACATTTTTTAACTATCTCTAATATAATTTTAAGAAAAGAATTGAAAACAAATTATGAGAAAATTATCTTTTGATTAATGTCATTAATAAACTTTCTTAAGAAGAATATTTATTACACTCCGAAAATTCATTTATTTTGAAACAAAGGAAGTACTTCTCTCTAATTTTTTAATATATTTTTTTTTTCAAGTGTACAAATCCTCTTGACTTTAAGATAATTTTGTCAAAGTTTACCATCATAGTCTTTATCGAAGAGGAAGATCATTCAAATTTCAAAGATATGATTAAAGACAAATATATATATACTCACCCCTTCCCATCTTAAAGGGCCTCTGTTGACCAAATACATCTATATATGAGGACTGAGGTGATATAATAAACAGTCTTCACCAAGCAATAATGTCAATTATGTCACACACGTTTTTTTTCCAAGTTTTTCCTTCTTTTTTTTTTATAAAAAAAAATAATATATTTTTTATTTAAAAATTCTAAGGGTATAGATTGTTGAAAGGTATAAACAAGTTGGACTAGAGATGAGTAGATAGTGTATAACAAGTTAAAGCTTGCAGGGTGACACACATAATTGGAGATCGACGATTTAAGTGCAAATCATATAAGTTGTTGTATTTTCACTTTTAAATTAAATTCTATCGATCCTCTAGTTTTACTTTGAGTAGAGATAGGTAACTGAAAGCTAAGTGTGCTATACATGAAGCTTAATTAATTAGACATATTTGTATCTCTTGTTGAATACACAAACAATTATTTATAATCATCTTTGTACTTTTTTTTCTTGTTTGGTTTAGACTTTTGAATACATTTGACTTTAAACATGGATATCATAGTTTAACTAAGGTTTAGTTTCCTAAATCGTTTAAGGCATGATAAGTGTTTAATGAAAAAGAAATTAAATAGATTAAACAAATTTAGTTTAACGTGTGATTGTGTATGAAGAAATACAAAGAGAGTTTTCAAGCTCAGAAGAATTCTTCATAGACAAACGAAAGAACATGATGAATCGACACTTTTGTTTGGACTTTTTGACAAGTCGAGCATCTCCACCATCAACCGATAGGTTGAGAGTTTCTTCATATATATATACCAAACGTTCATATACCAAGCACTGATTGTGTAAAAAATATTAATGTCACCAGTAAGATACTATAAGTAAATTTTTATAAGAATAAATTACATGTTTGGTTGTTCGATAAAAAATATTTGCAGTCACTAACCAATACATACACATGTATATGTTATATCCTAATTAATTATACAGATACAATATATATGTTTACTGAGTAATTTTTAGAAGAACGACTATATAAGTTCATTTGGCAATATTTGTAGGTGACACTAACTAATATGGCAATTAATTAACTTGTGATTATAGTTATAAAATGTTAATATACTATGTTAATCTTGTAAAAACTCTTATTATTTTTCAGTATATACAACTAAATCCTAAAAATATTTATATTCGTTCAATGTTCCTTAGCTATTTCTCGAAAGAATCTTGGATTTTTTTAAAATGTAAAAAGATAATTTGACGTTGAAAGAAGACCAAAATAATTGATTAAAAAACAAATAGCAGTACAATTTTATTTGTATTGTAAGATGTATCGATAAAGACAAAGAAAGTTAATTACATATACTACCTTATAAAGACTTGACATGTGTTTGAGTTTATAATCCCTTTTTAAATAAGTATAAAAAAAAATTATTTCTTCCATTTATATGTTGTACTGCTTTTGTCATAACCGTGTTTCAAGTTTTAGTATTTCAAAAAAGATATTATATATCATGTATTTTTCCACATCTTTTTTTGTTCTAATACAATGGTATATATTTAAAACACTTACTCCAATCGTAAAATTACATTAGTTATCGAGATTTTGAATGTTATAGGAATATAGTTTGAAGTATCTTAAAGAGAGAAGGGAATAAAAATATTTCACAGAATGATTTAGAGCACTCTAAAAGTCGTCGAGATTTTGAATGTTATAGGAATATTAAGTTTGAGGAGATTTATGAAAGGTTATGCATAAGATAAGAAAAGAAAGGGTGATCGGGTCATACAAGATTCTAGTGGAATTCGGGAAGAGTGTAGGTATGGAGGTGGGGTCAATGATTTTGTTGCAAGAATAAAAGTGTAATTGCTCAGAATTGTAATAACTATAGGGGTATCATGTTATTAAACCACACTATGAAAATTTGGGAGAGGATGATCGAGATAAGATGAAGAGAGATGTGTCTATCAGCGAGAACAATTTGGTCCATGCCCAAGGCGAGGGTGGGGGGCAACTATAAAAGCCATACATCGCGTAGGGAGGTTGATGAACCAAATAGGGTGAAGAAGATGAACTTATATACGACGTTCATTGACCTAGAAAAAGTCTATGACAAAGTCCCTATGAGGTTTCATTGATGTTTTGAGGCTAAAGATGTATATGTAGCTAACATTAGGGTCATTAAAAACTTGTACAATGAAGTCAAGACCTGAGTGATAAAACTCAAATCACTTCCTAGTCGTAATGGAGGTTGCATTAGAAATCAACTCTTAGCATGTTCTACTTGTCTTGGTAATAGATGAACTGACATAGCATATCAAAGGAGAAGATTTACTCATTACTGTATTTATTTTATATCTTTTATAACTTAAGTCAAAGGTCTATCGAAAACAATTTTTACCCTTCACAAGGTAGATGTAAAACAATGTAAATATTGTGGCTGATCAATTTTCAACAGTATATGTGTTCTTTGCAACGTAGAATGCAAAAGGTGTGAACACGACCTGATAATAGGCATATGAAAAACTTAGTTGGTTGCGTGTCAATATTCATGGTCAACCATTAGATAATATAATCACTAGTTAATCATTTTCACTAAATAGAATATTAATTTAAGACAATGATTTATAAATCTATCGCAATCTTCAAGTAGCACATGCCCCTTCCATTACAACGCGGAGATGATTAAGGATGCTTAATTAGTTTACTTAACTAGGTGATTATACTTATACTCTACTTTATAAGACCCTACAAGCTAACAAATTAACAAACAAAATTAATCTATTATTTTCAAATTAACCATCATAAAGGAATAACATCAAAGAATATATTCGTCAAACAAAGAAATTGAAAGCTATAAAACATAAAACATGATTCAATAATATGTATTATCACTAATTGAATCAAAGATTTTTTTCCCAATGCAGACGGTCTAAATAAATCACATCATCATAACAATTGATTCTCTCATCGCACAAAAACGCCACTTCCATACCATAATTACTTTCACAACACACATAATTTCATCTATCCTTTGAAATTACTCTCATTCTCTCTCTTAGTTAATTACTATAATATATAGTTCTCTAAAATAATATTCATAAGAAAAGTATATATATATATATATAGATGAATGACGCATTCACATATATCATTATCTAACCATGTTCTTTCCTCGAAACACACCTCCACACCTATATATCTTGGTCTTACTTAATCCCAACTCAAACAAAAAAAAAAAAAAAAATAGTCAACCATCCATCTTTAATTATTTTTCAACCAAAAAATAAAATCCACTATATATATATACATTCTTGCCTAGGTTGTTTTTTCCATTTCTTCACAACACAAGTAGTTATAATTATAAAACAAAAAAAAAAAAAAAACCATGCAAAACTCTTCTATCCCTCAAATGACGAGATCATCAACCTTAAACTGTGACACTACTACTATTACAAACTCTTTGTGTAGTCATGAGTTAAGTCCTAAAAATGGTACCATAAAAAAGTCACCAATTCGAAGAAGATCTCGAGCATCAAAGAAAACTCCAACAACTCATCTCAATGCAGATGCATCGAATTTTCGAGCTCTAGTACAACAATTTACAGGATGTCACACTGCTAATACTTTCTTAGGAGCTCATAAAGGTCCAATAAACTTAAATTTTGGACTAGATGAGAACAACGACGATTTTGAAGAAGATAATACAATAACTCATGTATCTTCATTTGGATATGATTGTTATAATTGCAATGATCAAAAGGAGAAAGAACATAAGGGAGGTATGTTAGTATCAGTTAATGAAAATAAAACATTTGGCTCATCTTCAACGACCAATTCTAGTAATAGTCCAACGATGGATATTTCGAGTTTAGGTGATTTTGAATTGGAGAATTTGTGTTTAAGTGATTTTACTGGAGATGATCAGTTAATTACTGAAAGTATTTGGGATCATGATGGTTATCTTTTAATTTAGTGCATCGTTTTTGTTTTTTTTTTACTCTTTTTTGAAGAAGAAAAGAAATGGAGAGATTTGGTTTGAGGTTCAACACCTCAATTTTTTTTTTCTTTTCTTCTATTTGTAAGTGAGTTAAAAAGAGAATGTTATTCATGTATATATTTAATTTATCTTATTTGATGTCATTATTATGAAATTGTGATGATTTCATTCGTTCTCAATAGCCTTGTTGACGGATGCTTTTATCACACTTGTAGTCTCTAAAGAATGAGAACCAACTATGTAGTATTTACATGTTATTCGTCCGATCCTTTGTAGGAATTACCTGTAATAACGAACTTACAAAATGGATTTGTTTATGATCATAAAGAGATTCATCGTTCTTGACCCTGCTTCACCTCAATTGTTATTTGAAAAAGTAAAAATTCTGCCTGTCTTATTTTTGCTGTTTCAATTTAGAGTTATTTTCTTTTATATATGCATACATGATTTTAGTCGAAAACATATTATCCAAAACCAATTTATGTCTCAAAAACTAGGTATATTTTGCTTACACTCAGATTTGTCGGTTAAGTAATTGAAGGGCCAATTTGCTAGTTCAGGAGCCAACATGAGTTCAAAATAACTTATTTTCCTGTGTTCAGAGAGAGTGAAGTGAGTAAACACAGAAGGAGCTAAATAGAAGTTATAGCAACGAACTACTAAGGAATAATTGTGTTGGAGTTTCAACGTAAAACTCGATACTTTTAATTTTATGATTGTATGGAGGCTGAGCACAATATCCCTATGCACCCATTTCACTTCTAGTTTGATCAGGAAAAAACATAGAAAATGGATCTGCTTATAGAGGTTACAAATTCGGGTAGAGCAGTTTGGTAGCTCGCTAGGATCATAACCTTGAGATCACGAGTTCAAATCATGTCTCCGCAAAAGAAAACGTTATCACTTTTGAGCAACAAAGTAACAAATGGTCACTTTCAGAAGCAGAGTTGAGTCGACAAAAAATGAAGAGTACATTCTTGGGCTAACAAGAAATTTTCCATGAGCACAGTGAGATCAAAGAGCAGAAAATTGATGCAGTCCTCAAATAGTTTATTTGATTCCTCTTCAAGAATAATCATCCATAATATCAATTGAACCTCCCAAAGAACAGAGCAACTGACTTATTTGCAACAAGTTGTTCACTCAGAGTCACTTTTAACTTATACAACTTGAAAATCAACAGTCGAGAACAACACAAACCGCTTAAATATTTAAAACAGATTACAAAATGAATTATCTCTTGATAGAGTGGGGACATGATACAATATCAAGATATTATGAAATAGTTGGGGAATATAGAAACATTACTCCAACATTAACGCCTATCGCCAGCTACTGATTCGGCAGAGAAGAGATACTTCACTCGTGATAGAACAGAATCATGGGCAGGATCATATGGATGATCCTTTGAAGGGATCTCCAAAATGGCTGGAATTGGTTTGTTGTAACTATCAACCAAAAATCTTATCATGTTGGCCACCTGAAAATGATAAACCAAAAGGAATAAATTGAGTGAAATGCCAATTAACTCTACTTTGGACCCTTATTTTCGGTGAGTCTTCAATTAAAGAAAATGGAGACCACTAGTCCCCCCAGACTTAAAACTCCAGCCTAATAATTTAAAGTTCTTGCGGTAGTTAGCAAAACTCCTCCACCATATTACAACGTCTTAGTTGGATTTACTTAGTAGATTGAAATTGAACTGGAGTACAACAAAAGTAAAAGATGCATTTTGACTGCAACCCACAATCTTTAGTTTATCTAAAAACAATAATACTTCTAATGACAGATAAGAAACAGCAAGTGCTACACTCATGTAGTTACTAAACTGGGTTCAGCTAAGTTTGATTCGACTGGGAGATTGGGGGGGGGGGGGGGGGGGGGGG